>VALG01011756.1:0-15645 GCA_009835305.1 Ipomoea purpurea
TCTTCAAAACGTGACCCAACTCATCCGATCGTTGGCGATTTGGCCTTATGAAACCTGCAGTTACTTTGTTTGGTGGCCTTCGGGGAGACCTTCAATGCACTCCTTCGGGGAATTTCTTACCATCTCCCATTTTTCTCCTCAGCTTGCTTTTAGAATGACACTTGACGATGGGGTAAGAGGAGTAGATTACGCAAGGACCAGCAGGTCTGTTCGCCGGTCTCGGCCTTTCCCTGCGGTCCGGGTGGTTCGAGAGTTTGGTGCCTGGCTGGGTGGGATCCGCTTTCCCAGGGCTTCCCACCTTTCCTACCATTTCCTCTTGTCTTTTCCTTCTTCCTAACGACGTCCTCTGCTCGGCATAGCGGCTAGCACGTCCTTATCAGGGGTTTCGTAAGAGCGGTGGTGGTTTGGCTGTTCAGCTGCTTGTGAAAAATACCCTGATCTTAAGCATGGAAATATCGGGATCGCCGCCTTTGGAACGGAAGTCGTATAGACATTATTAACTTCCCTTTTTCCATTTTATCAGGAAGTCTTTGAGGCTCTCGCCTTCTATCTTGCTTCACTACACAGAGGTGAGAGAAATGGTCTTATCGCTGTTATGCTACCCGGGAGAAAGTATGTCAGGAAGGCTCTTGGACAACTTCCCCAAAGTTTTTGGATCGACCCATCCGGGATTGGTGTTTAACTAGTCTTGGGCCGCTCCGTCCAGGGTGACAAGAACGCCGGCACATTGAGTGGCGTCCCCATGCCCCGATCATTACCATAGGCAAGGCCCTTGTACTCGTCATAGGACGCGTGGGTTACGTGGCCCCCGTGTTACTCTTCTATGCGGGCAACCTAAAAAAAAAACGTCCCTCCGCAAAGGTACGTGGCATTGATGCTCGGGTGAGGAAATCGTGTGCCATCCGTACCTCGCTTCCGGCGACTGCTCCCGGCTGCCTCCCACCCTTCTTGCTAACTTTCCTCGATTCTTCTCTGCAGCTCTCGACCAGGGCCGACTCGTCAGGCTGGTTCGACGCAGCGGCCGGCTGCCGCCTCCTCCATGTGCTTCGTCGTGGAGGCAATTCATCGGACGTGCCTTTCTTATCTGAAGTGTCGGTGTGGGACCCGCCTCTCATAGGCGCCGTCGCTTCTCCGCCGAGTGCCCCCGACGCCGGGAGCCAGCTCACCGATCTGTCGCTCCTCCAAGTGTCGACGTAGGGCTGACTCATCAACGTGTCGGACGTGGGCGTCGGCTCACAAGACTCGCCCACCTCCTCTGGTGGGGTGATCTTCTCGGCTTTCTATTTCGTGTTGCGCGAGGGCCTCTGGTAGGAGGACCCCTCAGCCCGTGATCATAATTCTTTGCCGCGACGGGCGCCCTCTGTCCCAATCGTTCTTTGGTGCAGATTTGGGGAAGGGGGCCCTTGCGGTTGTCGTATGGCCGTCACTCCTTTGGGCTCTCTACCCCGGTATTTCATCGGCGGTCGGGCGGCGGCAACTTGGCCTTGGCATCCCCACCGCCACCTGATTTTTCGGGCGCCGCCGTCACTGGTTGCTGAATGACATCGGCGGTCGCTTGGAGGTTCACGGCCTTGGTTCGCCCCTCCATTGTTTGAGTTGGTCTCGCAAGGTCCCTGAGCCTCCCGTTAGTTGGAGCTGTTCTCGAAGGTCCCCTCCGCGGTTGTTGGGTGAAGTTTGGCTCCTGGAGGTCACCTGAGGCATTGCCATTGTTCACGCTTGGCGCGGAACCGTTCGGAAGCTGGGTGGGACACATTCTTTCAAGGCTTGTCTGGTTGAAAGATGAATGTGTTGTGTAGGTCGCCTGCCTTGGATGGTGTTGAACTCCAGGGCTCTCAATGGAAGCACCAATGACGGTAATAACTTTACCGGTAATAATGAATAATAATATAAAGAGCGTAAACAATAGTTGTATTGTCTTTCAGTTCTTAGTATAGAAAAGTACAGGGTGTGTCTTGTTCCAGGAGTATTAAACGTGTTCCCTCTGGCTGTAGAGATGTGCCTACTTATATCAAGCTCCTAACGCGTAACATCATAATGAGGCATAATGAAGAGGCTGAGCATTCATTCCTCTTCTCTCTTCAATGGGTGGTGTAGTAAATGACCCTGTTGGGTAACGTTTCCATACCATTAGTAATCTGCCCGTTGGGTTTTCATGTGCGTGTCGGGTCAGGTACCAGCTTGACAAACCCGGGGTTGGGTGCTGGCACCATACTCTGCTCATATTATATATATCAAAAAAAAAAAAAACACTGAGGGTTATTACCTAGCTCACATAATTAAGCGAACTTTTACCGGTTCTAAATATTTATTGGAGAATTCATAGGCAGAATTAAAAGCATGTCATATATTTCATATATAATCATGAAAAATTGCAGTTTTAAATCTTTCGCAGACTATATATTTAGTTCTAGTTGTTTAAATCACCATGTCATTCTTGTCACCCAATACAAAAATATACCCCTAACTTTACTGAAATAATCATCCTTCGAGCAAAGTAGCTATGCATCTCAATTGTGATTTTATGTCTTATTTCATACCTTGGTCAACCTAAAATTAAGTTATGATGAAAGCTTACATATTCTTTTTTTTTTTTTTTTGTTTTTTTATTGAGGTTTCACAATTTCGTTGCTCGGATAAGAAAAATCATAATTTTTTTTTTTTTCTTGGTAAACATAGGACTGTATTCTGCAATAATCAGAAGAGGATGAATTTAGAATGATTAGAATACATGATTAAGGGGAAAAAAACACATTTCCAATATGTAATCTATGCTAAGTAAGTATCTCTATAGTATTTTTATCCCACAAAAGCAATATAAAGATACATTGATAACAACCGCAAACTTGAGACAAAAGGAGAAAGGATGAAAAGGAGGTGGAAAATAGGAAGAAAATTGGTTACCAACAATTATCAATGGACTAAATTTTGGTGTATATTTTGCCCATTGAGAGCCAATGGAGGAAAACAAAAGGTGGCAGCTTTCTGCCAGAGGTGTGGGGGCTACCAAAAGCACTAAAGACTCAAATGACTGAATGAGGCATAGCCTTAATGTCGGCTCACATCCTCCATAATCCCAATGCAGTATCCCTTACCATACATCGAGATTGATGATAAAGAGGGAGAAAACAAAACTGATAACTTGCCAACTAACGAATATTACAATTACAATATTTATTGTGGATCAGATCACGAGGTTTCCTGGAGCTATTGTCCTAACTATAGTTGGCACCTTTCAGCCCGTACCATACTTTAGACTAATTTCTGTTTGTATTGGGCTGTGTCCAATTAAGGCCGCAAAGTGCTGGTCAGATTGATTTTTTCATATGAAGAGGGGATTCAAACTCTCGACTCTTTAAGGGACAAGAGTGCACGATCACTCACGCCAACCAAGCTGGTTACAAATTTACAATATTTGAGGATACACTTCCCGCCATGGATGAATATGTCAAATTGGCGGGACACCTAAGAAAGTTAGTCAGATTATTAGTTGCTAACTACAAAATTATAAATTTGATTCCTAGTGGGCAACTTATTAGTTTGAGCCTGATTTACCTCCTCGTGTTCTTTTGTTAACTAGGCTCACACAGGTGCAGTTAACCCCGTGCACACCGTTGGATAGTGGACTCTTAGTTTTCCCTCGTCACCCATAAAAAAAACATGTAAAATTTCAGCAATCGGGTTTGGGTTTGAACCCTACAATAGTCCTTAAAAGACTCTTCGACCAATCAGTGATACTTGGGAATCAATTATAACTAGTACTGAAGGCGACTCAAAAGACTAATAATATATGCTTGATGTTATAGTCCGTCTATATTCGATGATTCGGTTATACATAATCCCACTAAATAATAATCTTTACCCACTAAATTAGTATATTGTGTTTTTAATGACTTGATTTTATGAATCAATACATAATCAATATTGGAGTTGATCTTTCATCAATCATACCTCCCAAATCCCCACCTTCAAACACATATTCCTCATCCACATTCCAAATCCCACTTCAACAAACCACATCACTACTATTACCTGCAGACTTTACTAATAAAAAAAAAAATATTTATACTTCCAGCAAAATAACTGCTAAGTAAACCAGCTACACTACACCTACATAAATATCAATCAAGAATTTAATGGATAGGGCCTAATCCCAACCAAGGTCTTGTTTATCTGTCTTAAGCTAGTGGTGGAGGGCCACTTTAAGCATTAGCCCTTTGCCTATAAAAGGGAGAACATTCCAAGCATCCAAGTATGAGTTGGAGAATGTGAGAGAATATATATAGCAGCCTTGAGAGAGATTCTGTCACAGTTCTCTTTTTCACTTTTATCAACTCGATAAGGATCTTCTTCACTGTTGAACTTCCTTTGAAGGAAATGGTGAGTATATATGCATACTTTTAAATTTTCTTTAGAAACTGGATGGGTAATGTTTAGGTGTGAGAGTTATTAAACCCATCATTTTCAGAACATATAATATATTAGATGCATTCATGATCTTTTGTTTCTTTTCTTTTTACAATCTGAATCTTTTGGGTTGAATATTGGATAGGAGAGAAAAGATGAGTTGGACGGTTGCAGATGCTGTGGATTACAAGGGATTCCCAGCTGATAAGTCTAAAACAGGTGGATGGGTTCCTGCTGCACTTATTCTAGGTTTGTCAGCTATCTCTATACCTAATAATATATATATATATATATATATATATATATATATAGTTCTTCTTCATCATACCAATAAGACATACATGATGAATTCTTTGAGAATATAGTGATTTTCCAATCTTTTGTTTTCTTTGTCAAAGTATTACTATGATACATCATCTCAACTTAAAATACGTACTGTAAAATTGAAGTTTATCATGACTCGAATACAGTTAGGAGGCAGAAAACTGCTAAAAAGATTTTCTATCAGTTAGTGTCCAATCTAGGATCATAACGGGCCATGGTTGATAAAGCTCTTGAATTTTGGTTGAAGTTTTTCATGACTCAAATACGGTCAAGAGGCAAAAAACTACTAGACAGATTTTTTATCTATCAAGATAGTGTCCAATCTAGGACCGTAACGAGGACGTGATTGATAAAGCCCCCTTGAATGTTGGTTGATCATATATGTGATGCAAGAACAGACATGGCTTTCTGAAAGGTTAACTTATTATCATGCAACCTATGTTGATGTTTGAGTGGACAGGGAAGGGACAGGGTGGGCAAGGAAGGGTAGGGGGAGGGGGGGGGGAAGATGGCATGTTAGTTTGAATGAATGTGGTGAAGGGGATTAAGAGTTGGTGGTTCATGCAAAATCAGAGATAGGTGACAGATAGAAAATAGTAAAATTATTGCTAATAGTTAATTTGAGTTTAAAATTCAATTAACATCTAATTTGTATCTTTTACAAGATAATTTTTTTTTTAAGTAACAATTATTTCAAATTAAAAGGATGTCATGAAATAATGTAATCTATTGTTTAATCTAGTACTAGTAGTTATCTTTCCCTAATGTTAGGAATGGAGAATATGCTTATACTATTGCAGGTAGGACCACTAAAGCAAATGTCTTCCATCATTCTGATAATGGTATCATGCATGTGTCACTCATTTTGACAGAACATAAATTAGAGAATATTGTTTGATTGATTGGAATTCCTATATCCTATGCACTATGCACTAGTCTAATCACAATAATCATATTCCGCGATTTATCTCCTGTATAATTTTTCTTAACAGAAAAAATTTCTAAATTTAAGATTAAAATCTATGTATTTTCAAAGAAATTATTTGTGTTTATTTAATTTTTAAAGTTTTTTCAATTTTATTTCAAAAATAAATTCTTGGATTAATATGTGTAATTAATCTCGAATAGACAAATCATGTCTCATAGTGATTAAATTAGTGATTAGTGATTAAAAAAAAAGTGATGCTATGGACCTATGGTACCGGTCAACACAGTGTCAATTAATCGGTCAATAACATGGGGTAAATTAAATATATCATTTTCTTTTGTTACATAATGTTATTATCCGCAGTGATATCAATAGTATATGATTTTGTCTTGTTTAAAAGCCATCTACATACATAAGCTCCACTATGATAAATGTGAGTAAAACTTTCATGCACTTTAGGCTTTCCATATTAAATTAAGTTAAAACTTTCCAAGCACCAAAAGCTGTCACCATTTGTTACAAGCCTAATCTAATCATGCTTCAATAATTAATCTTTTGAAGCCATGAACTTTTACTTCCATAACCATTTATTAAAGCCTAATTTAATCATGCTTCAATAATTAATCTTTTGAAGCCATGAACTTTTACTTTCCATAACGGCGAACTTTTGGTCTAGTAACAAACGGAGATTACATGATCAATTTAAATGTCACAATTGTGATATTTACGAATTTATTTTCTCATGATTAAGTCCCTATTTCATTTATGAGAAAGCCCTTAGCCTTCACTAGCTTAAGTTGTCATAGCCCGCATACATTTAAATCAATGGTTCAGTAGGTGATATTTAGAAAAAAAGTTTAAGGTTCGAACCTTGACGGCGACGGTGTCCATTTAGGAAAAAGCTAAATTAGATAGCTCTTTTCGGAAACTAAATTTGGAATCTTCATGACTATGACTATCAAATCAATTAGGGGCAACAGTGTGGGATTATGTTCAAGGTGAAATACAATTCTTTTCAGGGCTACCGCCTCATGATTAAACCCCTATTAATTTAGAGATAGAAGACCCCTATAAAATTATAAGAAAGTATTTTGTCATCCTATGAGATTTTTGAATTAATGGTATTGATTATTAATTCATAATCTTAAGCTAATTTAATCGATTAGAGTGTAATATTTCTAAATTTTTATAGGAATTGAAATTGTGGAGAGGCTTTCCACCATGGGAATAGCTGTGAATCTTGTGACATACTTGGGTGGGACTATGCATCTTCCTAGTTCAACCTCAGCCAACATTGTGTCTGACTTCATGGGCACTTCCTTTCTTCTGTGGCTTGCTGGGAGGTTTTCTTGCTGATTCTTTCCTCGGAAGATTCAAAACCATTGCAATCTTTTCCGCTGTACAAATGCTGGTATGCTTCATTTCTTGTTTCAAGGTTTTTGCACTTTAAGAATCTATTACCTTAACGAGTTAACAAACTCTTTAAACTGATAGCAAAATTACGCATTTATATCTTGATTCAAACCCATAACTTTTTGATATATTCTGCATCATTCTCAATTAACAATTCAAACACATGACCTTTTGTCATGTAGTATCTGATTTAACTAAAAGTTTAAACTGATAATAATAAAATGTAATTATACATTTATATATGATGTGTTGATTCAAACCCAGAACTTTTTTGTTTTGTTGTCTCAATTAACAATTCAAATCCAATACTTTTTGTCATGTAGTATCTAGTTTAACTAAAAGTTTAAACTGATAATGAAACTATAATTAGATATTTATGTACATTGATTTAAACCCATATCTTTTTGTCTAGTTGGACTGTATATTTATGTTTTATATATTATATGCTGGATATCACCATTAAAATTGTTTTGTTAACTTTTTGTGAATTAGGGGACTGGCGCTTTAGCATTAGCAACAAAACTCCCACAATTAAGGCCACCACCATGCCACCACCAAGCTTGCCAAGAAGCCAATGGTTTTCAAATGGGGATTTTATACCTAGCCCTCTACCTCATAGCCTTGGGCACCGGCGGCCTGAAGTCGAGCGTCTCCGGCTTTGGGACGGACCAATTCGACGACAAAGATGAGAAGGAGAAGGCACAAATGGCGTATTTCTTCAACAGGTTCTTCTTCTTCATCAGCATAGGGACTCTGACTGCTGTCACAGTGCTGGTGTACATCCAAGATGAAGTTGGGAGAAGTTTGGGGTATGGGATTTGCTCTATTGCCATGGTTGTCGCCATTGTTGTGTTCTTGTCGGGGACTACGAGGTATAGGTACAAGAAAAGCTCGGGAAGTCCGATTGTCCACATATTTCAGGTCATTGTTGGTGCTGTTAGGAAGAGGAATATGGACCTTCCCTATGATGTTGGCATGCTTTATGAGACCACTCCCGAGCCTTCAAGAATTCATCACACTGATCAATTCCTGTAAGTTTATACACACAGTACACTTGCTAGATTCCTTGCAAAAGTAATGTTTTTTGGTACATAAATTACACTTATTTACTAGGCATGAACATAGTTCTGTTTGAACCAACCCATTCATATACTCACAGCCAAGTTCGTAGGCTGTTAGACTTGATAACCACAAGGTTACAAGTTCAATTCTCATCAAGATCAGAGCTGCCTATTACCCTTATTGATTTGAACCATGATGGTTTATCTTCTGGTGTTTTGCTAACTAGAGTTAGAGCTGTCAAAGTGGGCCGAAACGGCAAGCTGGCCCGCACCCACCCTGCAGTGGGACGGGTTAGGGCCAGAAAAAAGAGGGCTCGTGAAACAGCGAGCCTAACGGTGCTTGGCCCAATAAGACTCACAGCACACGTTGGTTAACTCGCTAGGCCCGTGGGCCTGACGGACCGATCTGCAAAAGCCCGTTAAAAATTAAGCCCGTGGTGGGGCCGCTTTGACCGTACTAGCTAGAGTTACAAGGCTGGATATTTACCTCTTTTGTAAGTACTAAATTGAAGTTGTGTACAATGATATGTAGGTGTTTGGACAAGGCTGCAATAGTTGCAGAAGGGGATTTTGAGGAGAATCTCAACGGCGGTTCATCATCCCCAAATCCATGGAAGCTAAGCCCAGTGACAAGGGTGGAGGAAGTGAAAATGATGGCTAGACTACTCCCAATCTGGGCCACAACCATAATCTTCTGGACAACCTATGCTCAAATGATCACATATTCAGTCATCCAAGCCACCACCATGGACAGATCAATGGGGAGTTTCCAGATTCCGGCAGGCTCCCTCACCGTCTTCTTCGTAGCTGCCATTCTCATCACCTTGGCTCTCTATGATCGCATCGTCATGCCCCTTTGGAAGAAATGGAAAGGAACCCCAGGTATCCCATCCATCACTCATAAGCCTCGACTAAATGCTTAAACTAATAGTGAAACTAGGCATTTATGACATCACATGCAAAGCATAGCTTCAAAAACACTTAGTAAAGTACTGAGTGACATTTTCAGACACGCATTGATCAGATTGTTGACTTCATAACTATATACAGTTACAACTTACAAGTTTAATTTTTTTTTTTTGAACTGATCAACTATGGACAATTAAGACTGATTATCTTTTGTCCGCTATGAATAGTAACTGTGGGTTAGTCACTCAAAAAAAACATTTAGTAAAAGGTTTTTTCATAGTCCTATATACTAAAGAAGTTTGTCCACCATGCATGCAGGATTCACCAACTTGCAAAGAATTGCACTAGGCCTTGTTCTCTCAACAGTAGGAATGGCAGTATCAGCCCTAATAGAGAAGAAGAGGTTAGCAGCTGCAAATTCGGAGGGCCGACACAACTCAACCTTAACCATGAGTGTGTTTTACCTAATCCCACAGTTCTTCCTGGTCGGATCTGGGGAAGCCTTCATGTACACCGGCCAGCTAGATTTCTTCCTCACCCAATCCCCAAAGAGCATGAAAACCATGAGCACAGGCCTCTTCTTGACCACCCTTTCCCTCGGTTTCTTCGTCAGTAGCTTCCTGGTATCTGTTGTCAAGAAGGTGACGTCAGCTAGCCATGGCGGCCAGGACTGGCTGGCAGATAACATCAACTACGGACGCCTGGATTTGTTCTACTGGCTTTTGGCTGGTCTGGGAGTGATTAACTTTGTTGTGTACCTGATTTGCTCGATCTGGTTTAAGCCCAGGAAGAATAAATCGGCTGTAGAAATGGAGACGGTGATGAATGGGAATGGTGAAGAGAAGTGTTAGTTAGTTAGCGTTTCTTCTTCATTATATTCTTCTTCTTTTTATGTGCAAAAACAAAAAACAAAAAAAGGAGAAGAAATTTAGGGTTGGGTTTTTAGTAAGTTTCTAGTACTGCAACGACAGTGTACATAGAGGAATGATGCTGTGTCTTTTGGCATTGTTGTCTCTGTTTCTGTATTTGTGTTTGATCAATTTCAATGGAAGTGTGTTGGAATATCAATTATTATTTTCCGTTTTGTTGGTAACCATCTTTATAATAATGCAAGTGTTCCCAAATTTTTGGATTTAAAAGGTTAAAAGTATTCTATATATAAATTGATTTCCCTGTACATTGGTAGTTTTCCAATAACTATTGCTGAAGCTGGAACAATACTTTAAGGTGATCGGTTCCAACCGAGGTAACCTCGCAGGACATGGATGTAGTCATTTTGGTAATGGGTTGTTAATGGGAGGTTGCCAGTCTCTCATTTCTTGTTCTCATTTTTTTCATGGTTGATTCAATTCTGTCCAAGCAAGAATAGGTCAGAGATTCTGGGTGGTCTATCTTGTTTTGCCAAGACTATTGGCCACTTTTGCTTTTGTAGGTCTTTGTTTTTTTGTGTATTTTGTTTGTTTCTCCCTTATCTTTTGTTGTGTTTTCTTTCCATCTGTTACGGTTCAGCGCAGCCTTCCTGGGTTGGGACTAGCGTGTAATTGTTATACCTATTAGAACTCTATCGCCTAGTAACATTAAAAGTGAAATTTGCTCTTAAAATTTTTCACTTTGTATATTCATTGTATTATTTCTAGTCTGACTAAAACTCTTTATATTCCTATAAAATATAAATAATAGTCCATTTATGTATATTGTACAGTCTAGGGAGCGCAATTGCTAGAGCACGGGAGAATGAAGAGTAATGATTTCAGCAAGAGCAGCCAGACGGGGGGAAAGGCCTAGGTCGGGGAACAAGGCCGGAGATTTTTTTTTTTTTTTTGAAAGGAGCCTGTACGATATTTATTCGAAATATGCAGAAATAGCAGTTGATGGACCTGAGTCCGAGTACATAATAGTCGACTGAGTAAAGGTAGTAGTATGTTAATGTATGAACTAAATAATTATCTAATCTAGGAACATAATGAATCAAAAAGTAATCAAAAGTTAACATACTAGTCCTGCAACTATCAATGGCATAGCCTAAGTATGATCGTGAGGAGCGTGTCATAGACGATAGGTATTGTTGAAGTACCAAACAATCCGTGAAGAGCTCGATAGAGTTTATTTCGCGGTCCCTTAACCACGACAAAACTTCCTTGCATGCGAGAGCCTCCGCCATTAGGGGTGTAAAACAGTCTATCATAGGGGTAGTCATAGCTGAAATATACCCTCATTGCCCATTTAGAATAATAGCCCCCACCGCCGCTTTGTTCGTTCGTGGGTTATATGCCGCATCGAAGTAGCATTTGAGGTGTTCTGTTCTCGGCGCAGCTGGTTGTGGAAGATGTTGTTTGGCCGTCGGCAAAGCAGTGACGTCTCTGGCAGGCGTAGTTACTGCCGGCATGGCAGTAACACTTGTGGGCGGATGGCATTGCAAATGTGGCGGCTGGCATAATAATCTGGTCTGGCGCAGCAGTGTTGATTGGCGGTTGTACACGACTAGGATGAGCGATTTTCCAAGCATGTACAACTGATGATGCCATTGCAATTATTTTTCGAGGCCTGGGCAACCATGCATCCCAAACAGCCCCATTCCTTGCACGGCAAATATAATATAGAATTGCCACTGCATAAATAATCTCATTATCATCTAAAATATTCATCAAATCATTAAACCAATCACTGAAAACATTTGTGACACTATTGGGGATTGGAAGGTGGGATTGCGCCCAAATGTTTGCTGTATAGTCACATGTGAATTAAAGAGTGCACAATATTCTCATGCATAATCCCACACATGGCGCATGTTGGATCAATATCAACTCTTTTATAAGTAGTTCTTTGTAGTGGGTAAAATATTATTTAGAGCTCCCCATATAAATGTTTTCCACTTTGGGGGATAAGCTTCCATAAATTTTTCCACTTATCAAAGGTCTCTACTGGTTGAGTGTAGTTACCTACTACTTTTCTATACCCATCATTGACTGAGTATTCTCCTTTTGGATCCCATACCAGTACCATAAAATCATCATAATCAGGTGACACTGGTATTTTTTTAATCCGTTCTACATCCTCAGATATGAAAATATCTGTGAGAATATCCTGATCCCAGGTTCCTGTTTGTTGATCCATTAGACCCATCACTTTTGCCTTGCTAATTGGGGTGGTTTTTCTGTTTCTATTTTTGGGTGATTCTCATCATGTAACCATGGGTGGGATTCTCATCATGTAACATGGGTGGTCCCAAATCAAAGTTGATTTGTCATCACAATTCTCCGCCTAACTCCCCACAAATCAACTCTTGTGCCGCCAAGATACTTCGCCAACAAAAACTTGGGTTATTACCCAAGCATGCATCACATAAAGAATTAGTGGAATAATACCTGGCTTTGTAAACTCTCGAAACCAATGATTGTGGTGTGTTAGAAAACGCCACCCTTGCTTACCCAGCATAGCAAGATTAAAGGCACGTAACTCTTTAAAACCCCAATCCTCCATATTTCTTGAATACACAGTTTATCCCATGCTTTCCAGTGTATACCCTGGTCATTCTTGGATCTCCACCAATATCGATTCATGATTCGCTCAATGGCAGTGCACAAAGTTGTAGGCGGTAAAAACACACTCATTGAAAAGGTAGACATAGACTGAGCTACACTTTTCAATAGAACTTCTTTCCTACCTGTGACAACAGTTTTTATTCCATGAGCTGATCCTCTGTCTTATCTTATCCTCAATATAAGAAAACGCTGTTTTTCTATTCCTGCCCACAAATGATGGAAGCCCTAAATACTTCCCAAAATTCTGAGCCTGCACTACACCCAATATATTGCAACCTCCTCCCTTATTTCATCACATGTATTTTACTATAACAAATATTTGACTTATGATAGTTTACCGCCTGGCCAGACATTTTCTCATACTCCGATAAACAACGTTTTATTACTTCCGCCTCCTGCACATTTGCTTTAAAAAAAAGTAGACTATCATCGGCAAAGAATAGGTGGGTAATGGAGGGGGCTCCTCTAGCAGCCCTACAACCATGTATTTCTCCTTTTGCTTGTGCCTGCTGTAACAATAGTGAAAGCCCTTCAGCACAAATAATGAATAGATAAGGTGAGAGGGGATCACCTTGCCTTAGACCACGAGTCGGGACTATTTGTTCACTCCGTGTCCCATTCACCAGCACATTATAAGACACAGTTGTTACACACATCATCAACAATTCCACCCATCTTCCATCAAATCCCAGGGCCATTAACATTTTCCGTAAAAAAGGACCATTCCATACGATCGTAGGCTTTTGCCATATCCAGCTTTAAAGCCCCCCAACCCATCAGTCCACATTGCTTCCTGTTCAAATAATGCCAACTTCCGCAGCTATCAAGATATTATTCGTAATTAGCCTCCCAGATATAAATGCACTCTGTGACTCAGATATAATACCCTCCATAAGTGGCTTCATTCTAGCTGTAATAACCTTGGCCATAATTCTGCAAACCACATTACTTAAAGCAATTGGCCTATAATCAGAAACCATCTCCGGGATTTTTTCTTTGGGATCAGGATAATATTCGTCTCATTTAATTTATCAGGGAACGAGTTAGTATTCAGACAATTCACAATATAAGCAGAAACATCGCTACCCACCACATCCCAGAAGTGTTGATAAAATCCGGGGTTCATCCCATCCGTCCCGGTGCTTTATCAGGATACATTGAAAATAATGCAGATTTAACTTCATTATGTTCAAAAGGGCGCAACAGGCCCTCGTTCTGCGTGGCTGTCACTCGTGGTTGTATACTCTCAAAGAAATCATCATTAATAGTAGGAGAACTCGAGTAAAAAATATCACGATAATAATTCAAGATAACATTCCTCATGACATCTCCCTCAATCCAATCCCCACTACCATTCATAATTTTAGTATAGAATTCTTTTTCTTTCGATGAGAAGCGTACCTGTGGTAAAACCTGGTGTTTGCATCCGCATCATTGAGCCAATGCTGTTTGGCCCTCTCTGTCTCCAGTAAGTATCTTCCTGCAACTCAATACGAGTCAGGGCACTCATCTATCTTCTGAAATTCAGCTAGAGACACCAGATCCGTACCCCTCTGAGGCGTAACTGTTCCTTACGTAAGCTCAATACTTTCTCCCCGAATTTGTGGAATCGGTCTCCACCCCAGCGTGTTAACCGTTCACCACAAAACGGACACACTCCTTGTTGGTCCCGTAAGGCGTGGTCGAGAAAGTTAGAGGGGGGGGGGGGGTGAATAGACTTCTCTAACTTTTTCAAGATCTTTCGCAAACAACAACTTTGATAAATTCAACTCTAAGTAACAACATAAAAGTATAACAACTTAGAGTGTGCATAGCGGAAAATGGTAGCGCAAAGTGTTATGCGTTAATTGTGTCGTGCTCAAAGAGAGATTCTATACATGCATCACAATTAGAAAATACTTATATATGATGTAGGATGATGTATTATAAAAATTTCACTTGCATGCAGACGAGGGAACTATCAAACCCAGACAGATAAAGATATGCAAATAAACCGTAACGGGTTAGTTCACAAGTAATAATAGGTCATGCACGAAATATGTATGAGCAGTAAGTAAATAGAGAGAGAGATTTATAGTGGTTCAGAGGTGGTGTAATCCTCCTAGTCCACTCTTCTCCTTTCACTCCAAGGAGGAAATTCACTATTCTTCGATCACCCAGATAACAATAGTGAATAAGTGCCCAACGACACTTCTCGAGTGCTTCGCACAAAGCTACACTCCACCAAGGTTTTTCGCAAGCTCCTCTTGTTACTCCGCCTTCCCGAGTACTTCGCACAAAGCTCGTACTCCTACACCCGAAGCTACGTACGCTCTCACCGGTTTTTTCACTCTCCTGTTACTCCGCCCATACAACCGAGTGCTCGCATAAAGCTACACTCAACTGGGTTTTTCACTCTCTCCAGTTACTCTACCCTTCTCTTACACTCAGTAGAGGATTTACAAAGAAATACAAAGATTTCTTTTCTCAGACTTGAATTCTATCTTATATGGCTCAATATATCACTTTGATGATTGACTGGATAATTTTCTTTGTTGTTTCAAGTGTTTCGTAAGTCTCTACTTGTCTTCAAGTCTCCTTGGGCAATTTATAGCAGATGAAAGCTATTTTCCCGTTGATCAACTTTCGATCTTGATCGTCCAATTTGAATTGTAGTTGATCAATTAATTTTGCCAACTTGGTCTGCAAAAATCATTTCGCCGTTTGTCGAGGATTTTGGGTAGATTTGCCGTTACTCTCCTTTAACCTGACAAAACTTTCCTTGAAATGGGTAGCCTCTAAATTTGAATTTCTGCATGACTTTTGTTGAATTATTGATCTGATGTGCCAAATTGATCAAAATATTTTATCTGCTGATTCTTGCTTGAGTAATAAAAAGATTTCCTCCATATTATCAGCTTCATCTTCTCCTTCGAATTCTTCTGCAAAAACAGAGCTTAAAAAAGCTGTCTCTAAATTATCATGATGTCATAGTTCTTTTGATGATGTCATGATCCAATAGCATATCATGTTCCACCTAGTATCATGACCTTATATCATGTTCCACCTTGCACCCAGCCACTTG
>VALG01011757.1:0-21952 GCA_009835305.1 Ipomoea purpurea
TCACCATAATAAAAAATCTATTTCAGTTTACATGCTTTATTGGTAAAAGAAATGAGCTAAAGTAATTTTATACCTGAAAAACCAGAATTTTATAACTGGAAAATTCTATGTTTCGAAATAAATAGTATTATTATTCCAATGCATTATATGGTAGTAAATCCAACCATGTTTAAATTGCTGAAGTATAGATTTATGTGCAAATTAATATTTTTATAAAATGCGTCGACACAGAATTTATCATATAACTGTTCTCATTAGGATTTGGAATGCGAATGTACAGATAATCGAAATAAAGATATTAGTTTATGTTGAAGATACTTGTGTGCACTATTAATTTATTAGATACACCATTTGAGAATACATCTTAATCTTTACACAAGACATAAAATTGGACTCGTTCGAGCTTGGGAGAAAATTCTCACGTAGTCGGGATCGGACAATATTAGCCTACTTTGCGCCCTTGCGTTTATGCGGATTGGAAAAAATGTCACTGATGTATGCACATGCCATCTAGTTGTGATATTGATTGGGTTTATGGCCTTCTACTAGTTTTTGAAGAGAAACTAAATGTCATTTGCAATGTTTTGGATGCATTTGAGAGTGTCTAAACCAACACTAAATCGATTGTTCGCCTTTGGCCCCTTAAATGTTGCTTTTTGTAGAACTACTCATAAACTCGTTTTATTGAGATAATTGAAGAGTTGACTAGCTTTTTTGCAAACAAAGAGATCCAGATATGGTGGGATTTTACATCGAAAGTGACTAATTTTTGGCGCCTCTCAATGCGCTATTCCTAGGGATCCTTTTGTGAACCACCATACATTATACTAATTGAGAAGGGTTTTAAACAAGAATATATGAATACTGATAACACCTTGACATAAGTAAAGTTTTAAATAGTGAACTGCTTATCGATTCGCGTAACTTTTAGATCTCCAATACTAGTTTACAATATCTGTAACTTAAACTTTTATGGTTTTCTCTTACCTGTGTAAAACTTATTAAATTTGGTAAAAAGTTAAAAACTTAATGATTATATCAAAAAATTATAATACCTATATCTCAACATATAGGGGAGGTGAAACATAATCATGTACACATAGATCATCTCGACGTCGCCAAATATAGGTATACTGTTAACTATGCGACCTTAAGGGTGCATTACGAACATAAAAGCATTTTATCGCTTTTGTCGGCCTCAACATGGAAAACAAGTCAAGCAGAGCAAGGGTTTTCGTAGAATTAAAGACACTTCTTTAATTATTCACGTATTCGAATAGATCTCGAACGATTTGAGAAATGACAAGTTCTAATCATTTCCCAGTTTTGGAGCGCTTGTCCTTATTAATATATTTGTATAGGGAATTGAAACAGTTCATTTATTAATTATGTAATCTTAAATTGATAATATTAATCGGTTGTTGAGAGAACTATAGTCCATCAAATTTGATATTTTAATTCGAATGATGTCAGCTTACCTTGTTGAATGGGTAGAACTCATAGTACTTTCACATCTAGTTTATTATAATTTTCTCTTTCCCGTACTAAGAACGCATTATATTTTACCTTATCTGCAAAACGACAACTAAATTAAATCGTGGCATAAATGAGTCAGGTCTAGTCACCAACTTTTTGTTGTTATCTCACTATACATTGAAATACTTATGATTTTATCATATTCTAAGTTTTTATCTTCATTTCTATAGTTATTTCAATCTATATATATCAAAATTATTGATATTTTTCTGCTTATTTCTATATATACTATGCTGTACTTTTATGAATTTCTGAAATTGATTTGTGCGTTAAGATTTGATTATTACATACATTATATCATACGAAAGATAATTATTACTTCAAGGAGCAAAATTGACCTATTTATTGAAAGAAAATAGTTAAAATGTATAAAATTAGTAGAATGATTCTGTTTTAAACATCTTTACCTTTAAAAATAAAGAGGAGGAAGGGTAGTTTGAATGTTTAGATTCGGGTGTGAGCAGTTGAGAGCCACTAAATTGCGGTGATGCGGTGAGAGAATAAAGAAAGAAAGTTGGAAGATACACCGTGCTCAGACCAAGAGGTTGTTGTCGCGGTGGGTGTGGTGGCAGGTGATGAAAGTATCATCGAATAGTACTGCTTCATACTTTGTAATGTATATGCTGTCTAGTGTCGACAAATGGTAATGCAGCCGATGGCGCGTAGGAGATGTAATTCTTGGATAATAAGGGCAGAGAATAGAGCGGAATATAGTTGTGGTTTGTCCGTGGAGGAAGAAGAATTTTTAATAGACCTCCAGGTCCAAGTTCTAGTCCGAGCGTCGTTCGAATTCCTACGAGAAGAGTCGAGGTAAAGGGGATGAAGGTATCGAATCTACAAATCTTTAGCGATAGTTTCTCACCAATACAAAGAAATCACAAAGTATGAACCTCTTTGCTTATCATCTTCTTAGTCTTTTTATAATCCTTGATTTGATCTTAAGATGGGACATATTTATGCAAGACTGTGTGGAAAGCTGTACTAATTTGAATTACTTAATTTTAATTAATAGTATTTTACTTACTTATATCAATGACTCTCTTTGCAATATTAAATGCAGATCTAAGCAAGGAGGAAAACGCAGGCTATCGCAAATGAATCATAAAAATTGTATCTGGAATATGAGATTATACATGCAGGCATTTAATCATCAAGAGTTGTATCATCATTACTCATTACCTCTTTTTAATAATGAGAAAGCATCCAAAATAATACAAATAGGTGAACTGGAGAAGAAGTATCTTATACATGAGCAGCTAGTGCTGAACTAGGAGGTGAGTGAGGATCATTACCAATATAATTAAAGTGAATGAGCATTATTCATTCGAAACTCAGGACTTACTTTCAAATCAAAATGCCAAACCATGAAATCATTAAATATACACTAATTTGATCCATTCAAATGCGCTGAAGAAAAGAATAGATTTTTGATGTTGCTGTGCTCAGATTGAATAGAATCAAATGTCAAGCTGGCTAAACCAAATATGTGAAACGAGATATAATAATAGTCTTATGTACCATTATAATCCCTAGAGTACTACTATAAAATATGTGTATAATCCATTATGATTTGACCTTGCTGCTATATTGCTTGAGATTTTTAGTTTTTGTAGTTTCGTGTTAATGCTATCTTACGTAACCTTTGGTATACTATATATAAATTTACTTAAACTACAAAAAATTGTAACATTTTATGCACCTAGCCTTTAAAGGTTATAACCCTAACAATAATGTACTATTATCTATATTATACAATTCATCAAGGTCTACTTCATGACGAGTGTTTGGACCCGCCCACAACAGAAACTTTTTAAGGTTGAGAGGATATGCATTAAAATTGTTCTGCCGGCCTCGACTGTATAATTTGTCTAGTATACACGTACAACCGCATTATATTTCATTATATTGAGCATATAGCTCTAAAATCATTGTAATTTATATCTGCCCCTTCAGTTATATACTTCGTGCAATGTCATTGTGAACAATAAGTATGCTCTGTTGTTTTAGCAATTAATCATATCTCCTACACAACTTACAGTTCAGTATTGGTAAATCATTATTTATAAAACTTAGAATATCTAAGGAGAGATTGGACAATTATATATATATTTAATTCTAGGCCTACTTAACCATAATTCGTGTGCGCATGATGTTCAATAAATCGTATAATCAAATTTCCAAATATGGCTCACATCATGTAAGTTTGCAGGATTTTAATACTTGATCGGGATTTCTGATCTCCGTCTTTCGACAAGTTACAGAAAGCTTTTTCAATCTAAACCATATAAAATTTGAAACTCTGTTGTATTTCTCTAAGATTCTTATTTCTCCAATAACATCGAATTGTTTGGTGGTTATATGTGTTATGTTATCATTTAGTGAGAGATCGCTTACCATTGATATTTATATTTGTTGAAAAATTAGTGATTCATGGATCCTCAAAGTGGAATTTTCTTTTATAACGCGCTACATATCATACCGATACTGGATGATAAATAAGAAATGAATAGAGGTATAAATACGAGTAGGTGTCAACCAAATCCATGAAGAGGGTATCCTTAACTTGTTCTCTATCTTGAAAAAAAAGGTGACAAGGAGGTATCTGTATGAATTTATAGGAGGCAACAACTCACTAATTGGCGCTCAAGAACATTTCTTTTTGTCTTATAGTTTCCGCCAAGAGAGAGAAACAAAGTAGAGATAGTAGCAGATGTGTAAACGGTGAAAAGGTGAAAGGTAATGCTAAACCCATTCAAAGATGTATACTATGGGAGATACCTGGTATAGGAAGAAGTTCCACAACAAACGGAAGGACTTTTCGTAGAGCTACTTCATTCATGTGGTATGGCTGTAACTGACACCAATGATCCTCTGCTGGGATAGATCTCTTATTTAACTTAATCCAAAACAGGTTTAAACTATCTTCTTAAAATATTGAATTCTAATGTTAAGAAATAAATTATTCTACTCTTTAGAATAAGTTTTTACTATAATATATATGGTGTATGCTGATTTGCCATATTCTTCTAGAATTGTCATGGAACGAATATTTCACCTCTAAACACACACACATTGGCCATTTGCAGAGAATGAATAGGTGCGTCTTAGTTTAAACTCGCTTGAGAGTACGTATAGGAGGAGAGCGAGAACTGGAGTTAGAATAAGTCACATCATTATAGAACATAGAATTCTTATATCAGTAAGAGAAAGTTCTGATGACTTATTGACACACAATAATAAGAATCAATGAGGTATGCTGGTCCATGTGCAGTTACATTAGTCAACCACACTGATCAAGCATGGGATTAAAATTTGTTGCATAGGCGCACTAAGTATTTCAGAAGAGTTCGTCAGCGACTAAAGGACCACGACTTACAACAAATTTCCTCACACCTTTACTTATTTTGTTATTCATTATCTATGGTATGACCGCTATTTATAGGATGAAAACTAATGTTTATGCCTTGTACTACGACGGTAAGTTGCATCAGGAAGCAAGTGAACTATTTAGACGAAAATCAAGCAATAATAGTTGTACGACTCAATTGAACTGTTTGAGACTCCTTTACATGACTATGAGTTAACTTCTTATAATTGCAGCGTCATGATGAATATTTAAGGGAGGTGAGATCAAACCCAAAATATGAAGACAGAAACGTAGACGGTTTGTTATATGTCTGACCCATTGAAAGCGTTCTCTACAAAGATCTCTATATAAACCACTTGCAAAACACGGGATGTGGAAAAGAGCTAGAGCTAGATAAAACAATAAGGGCATATATATTTACACAAGAAGTCATCGTAAGGTAAAATTCTATTGCAAAAAAGTTAGTAATGTCCTATAAACCTCCAAACAACAAATTACTCCCCATTATTTTTTCTCCAACCCTTATTTAAATGTAGTTTATGAGGTTTGATAAAGTAATTATGATTATCAATCTTAAAGCAACAGCGACTTTAATTTGATGCGCTGTCCCTGTGGTGAATATAATTTATTTACTTTATTATTTAATGTAATATCAAGGATATAACTTATTGAGCAGAAAGAGCATTGAACGTGACCACCACTCATGAGAAATTCATTGCTGAAATCATGGATAAGGATGGAATATACTAGCACCCTGAAAAAGAAAAAGCAAACTCACGGGAACGGTTGTCTGTTCATAGAAGGAAGAGATACCGGGAAGAACAAGAAGTTTTAAGAATAAGTTAGAGACTTTCTCTTGGGTCTACAACCATAATATCCTTTGTTAGAAAAGGATATAGCTACTCTTGCAGAGCAACTAAGCTCTTAAAAGACATGAAGCTCTGCTGCCATACAATATACGCGGATAGACCATATTTATAATATCCAAAAAACAATAAGATTGAAATAGTAACTTGTGCAGTTTGTGTAGATAGAATCCAATTTTTGATAATTTGACTAATGGCTGATCAGCACTAGGTTCATCCATCACCTGCTAGGCCTAAAGATATTATCGTAACTAACACAACTACAATGACTTAGTTCCAACAAGAAATCTATATGTTGATCGTGTTACCCTGAGCTTGCATCCTTCGTAATCCTTTATATAGTGAAACGCCTCACGAGTCAACCCAGTCCGATGCCAACCTCCCTTGAAAGTATACAATACTCTTGCTCTCCACCGTATAAGTTAGTGTACCTTTTGTGCTATATTTTCTATTTATGATTTGTGTTTTCTTTTGTAGGTTAATATAAAATATTATACAATTGCTTTGACAATTATGACCTAACTTTGTTTATAATTCGATGAATCATAATACTAATAAGGTATTAGGGAGCACGGATCAATCTGTGTTTGGTACTATGCGAGAAGGCCGTACCTTACGACGTATAGCAGGAATGACTGGTCATGGGCAAGGTTTTTGGCATGGGCCAATACACTTCATGGCATGCGCATTACCACATGATCAAGTAAAAGTAGTCATAGAGATTGCCTTTGAACCCACAAACAAAGGTACCGTTCCCCACTGAGGAGGCATCAAGTATAGGTGGAGCACTTGATCAATATATTGCTTGGCCAAAGAAGTCAATACAATTGTTAAGTCGAAATGAGGTTATGTAATATATATATATATAGGTATATATAATATATTATATTATTTATTTATTCTGTTCATATAATACTTCAGAATAGTATTTAATTTAATTTAAATTGAACTAGGCTTAAAGTGTTAAGCAACACATGAAGTCATTGTGGAACGGTCTCCATTGCCTAAATGTTTAATGTTATCGAAATAGTTTGAGCAATGATTGCATGAAAGCATAATAAAAATTGCAAGTCATGTAGAGGAGAGTATTTTGGTTCATATGATTTATGGATTACAGACAAAATGAGATATTAGTTTTATATATTCAAGGAGTAGATGCACCCGACGATATATATCTCATACATTCAATTGTTTATTATGTAAGTTTTTCCTTATTGAGATATCTAGTTGTGTAAACTTTTTAGTTATATGATCTATTACATTTAACTTGTTGGTATTTTCTTTTGAAGAGTTAATACCATATGTGGTCCTTTTAACTTTTTATTGTTTGATCAATATTCACCCAGGGCCAGCCACAATTAAAGTCGCTTTGCTTAGATGATCATTCAACACCTTTCAAAGGAAAAAAAATGATTTTGTTTTGGGGTTGAACTACTATTAGAATCTAGATGATTCTTTTAACTTATCACACTGAATATCGTTTAAAGCTTTGAGGAGCTTGTAAAATCAACACTTTGTTCTAAGATTGGGATCCTCCTTAAAAATAGATGCAAAGAGCTGAGTATTAATTCAAAAGATGAATTTTCTCGCTATTACTTCATGCATGGTAGTCATCCAAAAGCTACCACGATCTCCATTTTACGTGCCACGATCCTTAATTTACCCTACCATAAACCATAGGGTAAGGACCATCTCTCTATTTGTGCAAAGTAAATTTTTCTCTGAAAAGACTTCTTATTGCTTATTACCGCATTGTCTCCTTAGTAGGTTTATAGGTAGTCAAGGCTTGAAAATTGTGTATAAATCTCTTCCTAACATTTGAGAACTTGTACACTTTCATTAACACTTTCTAAGATTGATTTAACCTTTTTTCATTAGAGATAACCTTTGGCATCTTAGCAGGTGAGTGGGAACAAGTTGAATAAGGAGCTCTAGAAATCCCTTCATTCTAGGTTTCAATAATTCTTTTGGTTTACTTAACCTTCCGATCACTTCTCTCCTTCTCCTCTCT
This sequence comes from Ipomoea purpurea, assembly GCA_009835305.1. Lineage (NCBI taxonomy): Eukaryota > Viridiplantae > Streptophyta > Magnoliopsida > Solanales > Convolvulaceae > Ipomoea > Ipomoea purpurea. The sequence goes on from VALG01011757.1 coordinate 7,781, forward strand.
CTCTCATCCTATATAATATATATAGTTACTATAACATATATATAAGTATATATTATACATATATTGACACAAATAATTCAATGGTTCCCATCACATGAAGAACCCAGAAAAGTGTGTTTGAAAAAGAGCTCAAGAAACATCAAAATTGTTATACAGTCGATCATATTCACACAACACTGTGTGGCCATTATTCGTACAAATGAAATTGTAGTGAGAATGTAAAATAGCATATTTAGTATTGTTATCAATGAAAACTAAGTGTGGTGGAGAAAGAACTAAAAACAAGCATAATTATGTGTCAAATGCATTTGCAATAATAAATTAAAAATATTTTATGAGCCTGCTATAATGGAGAATAATGTACGTGAAACAAAATTCGGGCAAAATTATTTACACATGTTGTGTGGACCACGGGTCGCAAAAACATCGTCATGAATTATGATAAAAAAAGTACATTAATGTGTTTAGATATTGTACATTTTGGTTAGAATAATGTACATTACAAGTTAGAATAATTAAATATTTGGGTAATATAATTACATTATAATTTTTAAGATAATATTTAACTGTTCTTGGGCAAGCTATATAATTTTTTGCTACTATTATTTATACATATCACTTTAAATATGCTAACATATTTATAGTGTTGTTATTGTAATATTTTTATTATAGAGTTATTTTAGATATTGATGTAATTGGGGTAATGGTAATTTTTTATTCAAGTGACTGTACAACTTAGGGCATGGTGTCATTGAGTAGAAAAAACATCAATTAACACACCAGCTGAAATTGTAAAATCAAATGGAGAACAAAAAATACTTTGTGTTTTCCCTTTTTTTCTCCCAACCGAAAGAGGGCAGATACCAAATCCCACCAATCGTGGATTGGAGCTGGACAAGTGACTAAATTTATAAACATCCAACATTAGCAATAACATCCGCTTCAGCATGCTGGCCTGAACTTACAAGCTGAAACATAAAGTGGGTTCAAGATATTCAATTGCACACATCAGAAAAACCTTTCCTAAGTCACTGGCCTTTCTTCCTTTCAATGCATCAGGAAACTTATTACAGCTTTCACATTTATTCTAGTATGAAGTTTTCGACACTTTCTTTCTTCATATCTTTCAATTGAATAGGAATTCAACTTGAAAAAGTAATTGAAAGATAAAAACATAAATAATCAAATTAATAGTACATGTAATAAATGCAAAACTAATATTTTGGGAAATAATGAACAAGATATTAGAAAGAAACCTTATTTCCATACTTTATGAAAACACAAAGTGACAACCTGCCTTCTTCCCCCTTTTAATGTCCTGCTTTTTGCAGAAGAATATGCGTCACAAAGAGAAGAATAACGAACATTTATACATACAATTAAATAGTGTTCCAATTTTTGCAGAAATTTAATTGGAAACTTGTTTCAATTCCAACAATATCTAAAGACAAGGCGCTCCAAAACTGGAAATGATTAGACTTGGAATTCCTAATTTCGAGATTTGAACGTGAAATAGAAAGTGTGCCTTTAATTCTCGAAAACCCTGCTGCCGGCTTGCTTTGAGGTCCCTGACGGTTCATGTTGAGCCACAAACGAAATCTTTTAGTTTAAGCCTTAAGGTGCAACAATTGCCATTGTGTACCTCTCCTCCCATGGAAAGAAAAGTATAAACATAGTGTCAACTTCCAATTTCCTTAAGGTTTGGTTGGAGAGACCTGTTGAGACCAAAAGCCGCTCCGACCGCTTTCATAACTTCCAATGTTCAAGCTTCTCAAGTGATGTAATGCACAAGTTCATAGATGGCTAGGCGCCAATTGGCACTTCAACTGTACATCCCCACGTAACCCTGGTATTTTTGTTGAAGCTAAGCAAACTTTCAACAAATAACAGAGTTTGTAATTGATTTTGCGATAAGCAAGGGAGATACTGTGAACAGTCTCTTGTATGCAAATGCTTCAATCGTGCAGAACCCAAAATATCACATGGCAGGTGGCAAAAACGGACATTTTTCCATTCGAAGATAACTATGAGAGTTAGCAAATTTTAAAGGTTTTCGAAAAATGAACCTTGTAAAGAACCAATGGTACTTAAAGACAAGTATCTCAAAATGAACCAAATCTGGTTATTTCATTAGGCATTCATTAGGCTCCCTTGTGAGCGCATTTAAGCTAATGATAAATATAATACTCTCCGGAATTTAAAAACATGGGTATACCAACATGCATTTGGACGGTATACAGTCTTTACCAAAGCAGAGAAACTGAAAAGATTTGTATGGAGAGCAATTTCATAACTTGCTGAGTGATTGGCCCCCAATGACTTGTTTGACCCAGCTTTAACCGAAATGACTAGCTTTTGGAGCATAGGTTTCATTGATATAATGCACAAAGCATTCCACTTTATTGCTTGTCTCACAACGGACGTTGGGCACTTGATCAGAATCATGAACCTTACGGTGATTTAAACTTTGCCATTCATACTTAGCTCATTAATTTGAACCTAAACTTCTTTTAATGACGATCATGCAGTAACTCTCAGTGCAACTGCTTCTTCTAAAAAAACTTCATAATTTTACTGTGACATTTAAAAATCCCTCCTGCAACCATAAGTTATTAATCTCTTACGGGAATCGACATTGTCTTCAGGAAACACCCAAAATAATGAAAACAAGGTTTCAAGTGAGGAGGTAAGTAGTTGTAGCTCAATGAAAGTATTTGTGAAGTTCTTTTGTCATTATCATATCTATCAACTCTATCCAAGTTTCCTCAACATCTCTCCATATTTGTATTGACTTTTCTATTGTGGCTAAAAGTCCGGCAAGCACACCAACTTCTAGTGGTAATCCACTGCAACCATAAACAATCTTTTTCCCAATCGCTCAAAGTTCTCTCCACATCTCTTCGTATTCCATGGACGGAACCCATTGGCTTTGCCCAAACACTTTCCTTGAAAATAATTCCCATAGATTCTCTAAAGTTAGATACTTCACATGGTAGGGATCTGCACTTATTTAGCCACCTTTGTTGTGACACCCCGGAAATTCACTCCTTAAACCCGAATTAATTTCTTAATTAATTTCTTCTGGCCTTACAATTTTTTCCTAATTCTCCCTTGAAATTAGTTAAGGGACTTAGTTTGACCAAATCCCTTTGCATTTTAATTTGGTCAATGGGTGACCTTATGCTTTATTCTTTGTACTCTAGACTTTTTTTTCTTCTAACTTGTTTTTGGGAAGAGGGGACCCTTTTGGTATTTTCACCATTTCTAACCTTAAAACCCTACCCTAACCAAGACACCCCAACACATTTCAGGATTTCCTCATCTCTCTACACCCTTCTTCTTGTTCCCCACTCTTTCCTTCTCTCCAAGAAAACCTAGAATTCATCTTCACATTTCTTCAAGAGATCCAAGCCAAGACTCCAACTTTCTAACACTCCAAGGCTAGAGGTGATATGATCTATCTTCCTACACATTTTCTATTCAAGATTTCCTTCATATTTCTCTAAAATCTTTCTTCTATCTTGTTGGGTTTTGGGAGTTTGATGAAGATTAAGTAGATGTTGAGAGCTAGGTTGATCTAGAGGTGTTTGTGGTGATTTGCCAAGTTAAGTAGGTAATCCATGTCCTACAAAATCTATTTTATACTTGCTATGATGATTTCTTGACATTCTTGATGCTATTGAGATGTTTCTTGATGATGCTATTGAGTGATTATGTGCATATTCTTGTGTTTATGCATGTTTTAGAGCTTGTATCTTAGGGTTTAAATGCTATTCTTTGAATTATTCTATGTGTTCTAGTTCCTTTGAGATTGAGTGAGTTTTGGGTGTTTTGGACTTGAACTGGCAATGTTGATGTTTTTCCCCGAAGGGAAGAGTTTTCCGCAGGTATGTACCCACGGGAAGAAAAATAGGGGGTTGTCCACCCGCCGTTCCAACCGCGGGGAACGTTGATGTTGGTGACGGAGGGAGCCGCGGGTGGTTGTCCACCCCGGGGTTTCCACTCGCTGGTACACAATGGGGGGAACGACAGGAGGTTGTTCCCACCCACCGTTTCGCCCACTGGTACGATGTATTTTGGCCTCCGCTTTATTGATCCGTTGTGCACTTGTGTGTCTTGAATTGATGTTTCATAAGTCTAGAACAATGTCTTAAGTACCCATGATAGGTTTTGTGAGTACTTGAATCATGTATGTGATCCAACCTTGTGATTCGTTGGATTGGAATGAAGTCTTATGATAGTTTGTTTGAGCCTTTATGATTGCCTTGATGAATTCGCATGCTAGCTAGTTATTATTGGTAATAGTATGTGCTTTCCTTGTATTCCCCATGCCTATTCTTGATGAGGATTGGTAACTTGTGTTTTACCAATCATTGTGGTCTCTTGAGTTGAAGTCTTTCGTTATTGTGGAATACGTTGAAATGTTTCCTTCATGCCCTTCATTGAATTCCTTTGATTAAACCTATGATTATGAGCTTGTACAAATGTTGTACCCTTATCATGATTATTCATTGATTAAGCTATTGTTGAGCTTATCCGTTGTTGTGCACATTTCGTGTGGAATCTATGCTTTGTTATATCTCTAGATTCCGTGTGTATCGACTCTTGATGAAATGTTGGATTTATATGTAGAACAGTGGACAGTGTGGGAACTTATGTGATACTGATATGTGATTGGCGAGCCTCTGGCTCTGTTTGCAATGGGTCATGTTGGTGTGGGAACCCTTGATAGGTCGGTGATGGGTTTAAAACCTCGATCAACCATTGTGAACTAATCCAGTAGTGGGTTTAAAGCTCCGGGTTTTCGTTTGGATACTTATGATGTGTGGGCAACTTGGGTAACTTATCTAGTTTCTAGAGAAGGTATCTTGGGCTTGGAATCCAATAGGGGGTGTATACACTTAAAGTTACTAGATATGTTTCCATTGGGCTGCGGTCCAAGTCGTTGCGATGACTCTATGGTATGTGATTGATGACTTGGAGCCCTCCACACTGGTCCACTATGATTCGGGTCGTTGCGATGACTCCATGATGAATGACTTGGTTTTGCTATGTCCTGCGTGGACTTTGGAACCTTGTCGGGAATGGGATTGATTATGATTCTTATAACTCCTTTGCTTATGAGCATATCTTGATGTTGCCCTTTTGATTGATATTGATGATTCATTTGTTTATTGATATTCCATTGTTCTTATCGTTGTATTGACCTCTTGTTTTCATCGTCCATGCATGGTCCTGGTTATTGAGAGTTTCCATGATGAGTCTTATGATGTTCTATTCCTCTTTTAAAGAACTATATATTATGTATTCAAGTCTCTAAATGATTTTCTTATTATCTATTTTACTATATGGTACTCAAACGCCTAGGGTGGTGGGTTACTTAGCATTCTTCGCTAACGGTGGCTCCTTTATGTTTTTCAGGTGCAAAGGTCAGTTGAGACGAGAGCCGATATGAGGCCGGTAGAATAGCTTCCTTCTTATAGCTAGTTAGTAGTTTGGCCTGTGTTGCCCTGGAATGTAGACTTCTAGCTTAATGTTTTTGTATAAGCCTGTGGCGTTTAGATTAGATATCTAGATGTCGGCATAGCATTCCCGGGTTAACTAGTTAGCTTCCGCGAACTTTTATACCTAATGTTTAGCTTTAAATCTTCGGCTCCTTAAGCTTCATTGCCTTTGTTTAGGTACGTAAAATCGGGGTGTTACAGTTGGTTATCAGAGCCTAGGTTTGAAACCTCAGGTTATGTGCTTTTAAGAGTAAGACTTTAAGGTGTTAAGCTCGAAATCCTAAGTCGTTTGAGTCCTAAGTTTTAGGAACCTTAGACGTTTGCGGGTGAGGTTTGTGAGTTTTCCTATCCTTTCTTATTGTGTTTACTGTGCTTGTTCTTCTTTTCTTTAGTTTTCTTAAGTTTAGGCACTGGGTAAGGGTGCGAGTTTAAGTTTCCTTCTGTAACAGTGCTGTTTTTTGTAGAACTCGCAAGATGGCGACCAGCCGAGACGTCGTGGCAATTTGACTTCCAGGAAACGCCTGACCACAGCACAGCTAGCTCGAAAGCCCGCCACCAGCTGACGTCAGGGTTACTCAAACGCTGAGCAACGCCTCCTCAACAACAAATTCACCCTTAAATAATGGGAATCGGAGACGTAGCACGCCAGAGTGTCGGCGTTCATACGTCCCCCAATCTTCGCCGGAGAAGCGAGGATCCCGCTGTGCTTAGAAGAGTGGATCCGGCACGTTCGACAAGATCTTCGGATGGGTAGGTGGTTTGTCTGGAGGATCGCCAAGAGGAGTTCGGCATATGTATCTGACGTTAGATAAGAGGCCGACTTGTGGGGTGGATACACGAAAGGCCAATTGCTGTGACAAGATCCAGAGTTTAGTTGGGAAGGCTTCGGAGGATACTTACGTGTGACGGTTCTACCCCGCTCATGTCAAGGGGCAAAGTACGAGGAATTTCTCCAACCATTAAGTACAGTGACCATTGTCCGGTTTATGGGACATACCATAAGAAGTTTCTGGAGTTGCCGTTTCACCGCTGGGTTTTGGTACCTACCGAGATGAGGCAAAGTTTTAGAATGTTTGTTGCCGAACTCAAATTTTGGGCTAGAAAACCTTTATTTGGGTCGCTCGGAAGCCCAAGACTGTCAACGACGGGCCTATCTGTGCAGCCGACCTCGTTATCGTGGCAGCAAGTTCAGAAAGGACCGGGACAGCCTTAGAGAGGAGTTTTGAAAGAAGTGTTGCCCTGGTTAGGAGTTTGGATGTTACTCGGGTACCGAATCAACAAGAAGTTTCTCAAAGAAACAACTTTAAAGGTGTAAGACTCCCCAACAAAGACATCATTCAAAGCCAAATCCATGCTAGTAGTGGGAGATTCCCGATCGGGATGTAAGTTTCGAAGTGGAAGTGACGGTGGGGGAAAAAAAGGAGGAAGCATTCGGAAACCGTACGCGAGGCTGAGACCCCGGCAAGGTAAGATCTCTAGCATGAGTCATACGCAAGCCAGAATCAATGAAGTAAGTACTTTGTACCCTTTCAGCTTGCGACCTTCTTTAGTCTTTGTGCTAATCCTTGTGTGAATGCTTTTGTGTTAAGGTTAAGACCTTAGCATCCGGGCCTAAACGGGGTGTCTATCTTATTGCCAAGAAAAGAAGGAAGCTAAAGCTTGGAGCAAAGTATTATAAGAAGTGTTACCAAGAGGTATTGAACCCACAACCTCTCACTTAACAAGTCAAGATTTATGTACTAAAAGGGAGGAGTAGTGGTGGGACACGTGTGTGGCCAAGAATGAAGGCTGCCAAATGCCGTCCATTTGTCAACCATCCGTGAGTCTTTCAACAATATAAATATGCATCATTCCTCCCTTTAAAAGAATTTATTGGCTTACCAACCCCTTCTAGTCGTTAGTCCGAGTCTCTCCTTTCTGCTAGCACACAAGGGAACGAGTCCTGTTGGTAACATATTTAGTTTTTTTTTTTTTATTAGTCTTTCATTGTGTTATTTAATTATTATTCCGGCTATCATTTTGGCCCTATTCCATTCCTTAGAGCTACAATATTTATCATTTATGTATCTTTTGGGCCGGTGTCTCAGGCTTTTTAGGTACTATTCTAGGCCTAGCGCCCCGGGTAATATAGCTACTATTTCCTACCCTTTGTTCTGTACCTCCATACCCGGGTTACGCCAAGGCCGAGGAAGCAAACCGGATCAAAAGAGAAGAAGAAGAATGTCTTCTAAGAGACCCTTGATAGAAGAAACTCCCGAACCAAATAAGAAGGTGCCAGAACGACCTGTAGAACGAACGTCAACAAAATCGGATGGCTTGCGGGCAGGGTCATCGACCCCAAATAGGACTCCAAGGTTATTACACCTATGCTGAAGCACCAAGACCTTTGACGCCATTTAACAACTCATCCAAGTGAGGTGCTAGCCTATATTGAGGGATGCAAACATGGTGCGGTTACCCCGACCATCCACCATGGAGGTTCACAGAGTCGATAAGTCAAAATACTGTCGATTCACAAGCGACATGACCATGACACAGATGAGTGTCATACTTTTAAATAGCTAATTGTATAATTTCTTTTCTCAAAAAAGCTAATTGAAAAAGTTATTTTGAACAACTTTTTGAATTTTAGGATTTTGGAGTTACAAACAAGTGATTAACAAATACTTATATTGATTTTTTAACCAAGTCAAATAGCTAATAGTGTCAAATAAGTCAAATTAACTGATAAGCTAACTATTTTATCAATAGGCCATTGACTATTGTCTTGTAACCCGGACTTTCAAATAAAGTAATATGGATTGCGACAAGTACTCAACTCTAATCTAAAAAGAAGTCCGAGAATGGATAGAGTATTTTTTTTGAAGGTCAATCTGCGATTGTATTAATGAATCAAAGCTGAAATGCGTCAGGTGGGATAGCACCCCAGTACATAGCTTGATCCTGTGTAAAAGCTAACGAAATTAAAGTATGCGATGTAAATTAACCTGTCTAGAGATTGTAATCCAAAGAGTATACGATTAAATAAGCATAAGTGTTTGCATTGGTCAATTGTGACCAACGTACGAATGGATCGGCGTGTGTTTGGTGCCGGTAATCGTAGTCATTCCATGCAATCGTGAGTAACTTACTGATGTGTTGTTCCGTTAAAGTAACCAGGACAGCGCTCCTTGTATGCCTGGGCCTCGCCATAAGTGGTGAAAAACAAATCGGTAATTTGTCATTCCTTTGCAAAAAGAAGCCATCCGGCGCTATTATCACATGCCATACGTAGTCTCGCCTGTGTCGTGTCGGTAACCCGCGTCCACATAACCCGTAGACCGCCCTCCCTTGGTTCGGTTAAATGTTCCGAAGCCGCTGCCGACTCGGTACGGCTGGGCTGGGCAGCGTCGTATGCCTGTAGCGCTACGGTTGCTGCTCTGGCTAACTGGGCAGACCGCGTCATTGATCCTTCCAGACAGCTAAATTCCGGGCTCTCCAGATTAATATAATATTGCTACCATCAACCGGGTCTGCTCCTCCGTCAAGCCCGCCATAGCCCCTTTTAGCCATGTTGTAAAAGAGTCTGCATAATATTAGTGATAGGCAATTGTGTTATATTCCTAAAGTTAGAATATTCACAGAGCACTAAAGCATGTAACAATCTTCATGATCTAAACACCATTGGGCATGTTGGGTCCACCTCCACCCTTTTAAATATCAAGTTAATGGTGTTGGCAAAATGTCACATATGGCTCTCCACAAGAAAGTTTTCCATTTGGGGGGACTTTTACTTTCCACATTGTAATCCATTTATTGAAAATAGCGGGATTATTTTCATAGTCACCCACATACGCCTATAGGCATTCTTGACTGTATATGTCCCCTTTGGGTCACTCATCCAATACTATGAGAATGGATAGAGTATAAGTACTGCTCAAAGTCAAAAGTATGATTATTCAACATTCATTATTCTCACATTTCTCCGCAAGCTAACTTCATTTTATTGCAGATTGTCTTACTTCTGATCTTACTAATGCCAAGGCTAGATGATGGATTTGTGCATTTCCATAACTTGAAAGACTGATTTGCTGATTTGTGAATGATCGATAGAAATTTATGGAATGGACGACTCAAGCAATTAGTAGTGTGTTTTTTGTGCACCAAAAAACATTTCAATATGTTACAAATTTCCAACCACCAATCTGGATTAGACTGGACAAGTGGGGTATACTTATCACATTAGGCAGTGCATGAACTCATCATAGCAACAAGGTCACGAGTTCAAATCTCAGCCCTCTTGGTTTGAACCGGTCAGCTATTGACAACCTAGACTGGTTTACCTTTTTGGGTCTTTCGCCGATTATCGCGAGTCACAAGGCGAGATTTTACCCGTGCACACCTCGATCACTTTCAAATTCAATTGCAACACATCAGAAAAACCTTTCCTCGGTCACTTCCTTCTATCCTCTTCAATTCTTTCAATGCATTCATAGATTTCGACACCTTCACATATTTCGTAACACTCTTCACAGATTTAATTTCAACATTTCTAACATATTGTGTACCTCACAGGAGAGAAAGAAAAGGCTATAGAGAATGTGTTATTTCCAAAATAAAAGTTAACCAAATATGTACATTATATAATGAAGTAGCCAAAGTAACTGTAAAACAAAAAATACAACTGAATGACGTTATTGGACTCCACATACGCAGCTGAGACGACACCCTCCAACACTTTCATCTTCAGAGCTTTCCGTATTTTCTTCTTCAGAGCTTTCCATTCTTTCTTCTTCAGAGCTTTCAGAGCTTTCAACACTTTCATCTTCAGAAATAATAGGCAATTCAACCTTGAAAAATAATTGAAAATGATTAAGAAAACAATAATTAATTAATACATGGAATTAGAATGCAAAAAACTAATATTTTGAAACAATGAACAAGAATTAGAGAGAAACCTTAGTTCCAACTTTACGAACGCGAAGTGGACAAGGTGCTATTTCCTCTAATAAGTACTTCTTCGCAGAATAAATCCGATTTGCAGAAGTCACAAGTGAAGAATAACAACATTCTAACACAATTAACTTCAGTGTTCCAATATCTGCAAACTTAAGTGGAACTTCTTTCAATTCCCAACAATATCTTAAGACTAGGCGCTCCAAAACTGGGAAATGATTAGAACTTGCATTCCAATGTTTCATATTTGAACGTGAAATGAGAAGTGCCTTTAATTTCCGAAAGCTCTTCGATGGTTCCCACTTTGACCCACAGAAGGCAAAATCTTTTAGTTTAAGCACCTCAAGATGTGGTAACTTGCGATTTTGTCCATCTCCTTCCATGGAAGATAAGTATAACGAAGTGTCAACTTCTTAAGGTTTGGTGGGAAAGCTGTTGGAAGATAAAAGCGCTCGACTCTCCTACTTCAAACTTCAGCTTCTCAAGTACATGTAAATACACAAGGCTCCCTAGATAGCTACGCACCAATTGGGCCTTCAATGTAATCCCAAGTTCCTTTAGGTTTGGAACCTTTCTGAAGTTTGTTTTTCGTCGGAGCTAGAAACTTTCAACCAATAGAAGGTTTGTAAATTTTTTTTGACTAAGCAAGGGAGACTGTGAACATCTCTTGTCAACATGCAAATGCCTCAATTCTGGCAAATCCAAAATATCACATGGCAGTTGCAAAGGACATTTTTCCATCCACGAAGTAACTATGAGAGTTAGTAAATTTTTAAGCTTGAAAAATCGAAGCTTGTAAAGAGAACCAATGGTACTTAAAGCCAAGTATCTCAAATGAACCAAATCTGTTATTTCACTAGGCATGCATTGTGACCATTTAACTAATGATAAATCCAATACTCTTAGCATTTCCAAACATGGGTATACCAACTGCATTTTGAATGGTATACATCTCTTACCAAGCAGAGAACGGAATGGATTTTATCTAGACTGCAATTCTCATAATTCGCTTGAGTGATTGGCCAATGACTTGTTTGACAGCTTAACCAATGACAAGCTTTTGTAGCATGATTATCATTGATAATGAACAAAGTATTCCCATTTATTGCTTCTCTCACGCAATCTCAAGCACTCGATCATGAATCTTACATGATTTAACTTTGCCGTCAATTCAGCTCATTAATTTGAATTAGACTTCTATTAATGAGATCATCCAAGTAACTCTCTGCCACTTCTTCCAAACTCATATATTTATGTGGGATTAAAAATCCCTCTGCAACCCATAAGTTGATTAGTCTCTTAACAGGAATGACATTGTCTTCAGGAAACACACCAAAATAATGAAAGCAAGGTTTCAAGTGACTAGGTAAGTAGTTGTAGCCCATTGAAAGTATATTTGAAATTGTTTGTTGCTATCAATGTATTAACTCCATCATATGTATTAATTCCAACCAAAGTTTCTGCAACATCTTTCCATATTTTTAGAGACTCTTTTGCTGTTGCCAAAAGTCCAGCAATCACAACAACTGCTAGTGGTAATCCACTGCAACCATGAACAATGTGTTTCCCAATTATCTCATATTTCTTTGGAATGTATTGGCCTTGCCCAAACACTTTTCTCGAAATTAATTCCCAACGATCCTCCATAGTTTGATACTTCACATGGTAGGGATTTGCACTTAAGTATTCAGCCACCTCTACAAACCGAGTAGTTACTAAGATTCGGCTTCCATTAGAATTCTCTCTGGAAAATCCTTGGATGGCATCCCATGTGGTCCATATGTCATCTAAGAAAATTAAATACTTCTGGGCCCATCAAACTTCTGCATAATTGCTCAGCTATCTGAGCCTCATTATGTTGTAGATTCACTAGTGATTGGTGAAATACAACGTAATAGACCAATGAGCATCTCTTTGAGGTTATGAACCTGAGACACAACTACCCATGCTCGAATGTGAAAGCTACCAATAGTAATTAGATGTCCATATACTATTCTGGCTAATGTAGTTTTTCCAATGCCTCCTTCCCCAACCAGTGGGATAACTTTTAGTTTCACCACTGGATTTTCAACATATTCCCGTAACTTGTCAATGTCATTATCCTCAAAATGTGAAAACTTCACTCTTCGAGTATAAAAAAGTGAGCGTTTTATTATTGTCTCTATATCACTGTCGAATCCTACAATCACTTCATTCTCAACCTCTAAAGCATTTTGGTAGGTATCGCAAACTGTGATGTCCTCTTTCTTAGGCTCTAAAGTAATTATTTTTCTTAACAATGGGATCCATTCTCCAGCTTCCTCGATATCTCTTAACACTTGTTTCAAGGTCAAATGAAGTTCAGAAGCCACAAATTCAGACTCTCCCCAGTTAACTCCAAAATATACCATTTTCAGTTTAGATTCTATTTTGTAATTTTCATATCTTCTAGCAACTTTATCTCGGATTGCTTCATACAGCATGTTAGCGCAGGTGTCCCTGTGATTCATTTTCGTCTTACATTCTCCAAAAAGGCTTGCACAAAGCAGAGCTTGGCAGATAGCAACTTGATTGTTTCAAGCAGTGAATCATCAAAACTCAAAAGTAGTTTGGGCTCCATAAGGTGTTGATCTACTATTTTGATTAGAGTGGTTACAACATCAAAATCCATTGAACCTCACTAAAGTGTTCCTGGCCGGAATTCATATTAGACTTATTACTCTCAATTATTGAAAAAGAAATGGAATGATTATAACAGAGATGGTGCTTGCATGCAAGATGGGTTAAAATCTAATAAGTTAATACTACTATAGTAATTTTCTCGATTTAGTTCTAAATGACTTTTTGTGCTTAATTAGGTCGTCAACTTTGATGGTTTTACACTTTTACTTTTACTCAACTGAGTCATCTGGTAAGATAGCATGATAATTTAATTTCACCTCAAGTAATACTCAATTTAGTCATCAACTATAATATTTACCCAATTTAGTATTCGACTATAATTGTTTTGACTAACTATAATTGTTTTGACTAACTATAATTGTTTTAACCATTTAGTCTTCGACTATAGTGATTGTTTTCAATTTAGTCCTTGATTCTAATAGCTAAGGATTCAATTAGATAAAACCATCAAAGTTGAAGATCTAATTAAGTACAAAAAGTCATTTAGTACTAAATCGAGAAAAACTACTATACTCAAAGATTAAATTGGGTATTAACTCAAATCTAATCTGCTGAATTATATAGTATCCTCAGCAAAATCATTGCATCTTCTAGCTAGCTAGTTTTCAGGGCCGGATTTTGGGCTGTGGCATAGGCCCCAAATTTTAGAGGGCCCAATATTTAATTTTTACTTAGCTAGTTAAGATATTAAAAACATAAAAATTACAACTAATTTTAAAAGATTACATGGAGGAATGGTAAAAACATGTGACTATTGTGTTTTCTTTGGGAGGTCAAATGTTCAATTCTGACCTCGGGACCACACAAAACTAAAAACCGACCTTGCTAGTTTCTAAGCTTCATGTGAGTTTGTTACCAATTACCATTACAAGCTTTTCAATTATTTGTATATATATATATATATATATATATATATATATATATATATATATATATATATATATATAAGTCTATGAATATTTCGTATATAGTGAACACAATTAAATATCTAGTCCAAAATTATTATTTTATAGTTAATAAACATGTAGCAAAAAGCAAAGGAATTGAGAGGGAAAATGTAATGGCGAGTGAG
>VALG01011757.1:22032-44532 GCA_009835305.1 Ipomoea purpurea
TACATGCATGCACTGCATGGTTCCATGTTACCATATCAAAGATGGTTAATCCATCTTTAGCATCCTTACATACACGTTTAATAGTTACCATGACATAAACGAAAATGCCATAAAAGAAGATGGCATACTGATACACACAGAACCAACCAATCATTATTATCAACTTAAACATATTGTTTGATAGAAATCCGTTGGCTTACAAAGATACCGGCCTTGGGATAAAATAAACCTATCTGCTTCGAAAACAAGTTTAAAACCACACTTGTTTAATACAATGCCAGAAACTAATTTTTTCTACTCTGGGCATGAACAATCTGTGAGTAGTCAACTTCTTTCCTGGAAGTAGCAACACTCACTTGTCCAATGCCTTTAACTATTAACCATGGAATCATTTCCCATGTACATGGCTTGGACCATCATTCAGACTTTTATATAATCTTATAAAGTTTATATCTTGCAGACATGTCTGTTGGCCCGTTCAACCCCCAGAGTCATCCAGTCGCATGACACAAATTTCAGATACTATAGCATGAAATTTTCGTAGTACTATCAGGAAAACAAGATTAATTGCTTACCTTGTTTCCATGGTCCAGCTTCCACTGGCCATGATCACCAGGAAATTTTTACCTTTCATTTGTGCTTTCTTTTCTTCCAGATTTCACAGTCTTTTTAACGTGTGGACCGTTGGCACACCCAGCATGACACAGGATGACCTTTCCTTTTCCTTTTCTTCTTCTTAAACTTTGAAGAATTTGTGGCCTTTCCTGGCTTCCCTTTTCCTTTACGGTTTCCAATTGATTTGTCCTTCATCAACATAGTTGATGACAGTAACTGAAGCCCGGTGACCTTGCACCACCATAAGTTCTTACTTTTCTTGCATTCTGATCCCTCCTCAACCGACTAAGAGTCGATGCGCCAACGTTCCATGGTAGTTCATTCCTTTTTATGCTTCAAGGTACGTTGTACCTGTTTTTCCAGGAAGGGGCAACTTATCAATGATACTGGCAATGGCTATGGATTATCCATATTCATATTATGTTGCCCATTTTGGGCCCAAGTTCAACTGATCAAATCTCATGGATTGTTCCATTGACCGGAGATTGTCCACCATATTTTTTAATCATTGGATACTTACCAGGAATTCTCTTACCTGGAGCATCCTCAGATATGTACTTTGTCTCAAGTACATCCCAGAAGGTCCTTTGAGGATTCTCATACTGATAAATATCAAAGGGTGTCAGACACATACCGTTCAGAATCATGGCTGCGAAAGCAAGGTATCATTCTCCCATTTGAGTCTCCGGCGAGTAGCCTCAAGAGTCTCAATCTCCCGTTCCTCCGGGCTTTGAAGGTACTTTAGTATGTAATGCCACGTTCACGGCCGCAAGGAGGAACTTCATCTTCTTCTGCCACCTACGGAAGCCACGCTTCAAACTTGTCAACTTAGGGAAGTGGTTGCAAGCCGAAGTCCAGAACTCATCCTTCCTCAGACAAACTGATCCTTTAAAGCTTATAGATTGTTGAAACAATAGAGTGTTTGGAAGGACAGGGAAGTGAGGAAACGAGTCTATCAGGCGTGTGATCACTTTCCTATAAGCTTAATCTCATTATATAAGCAACAAGGTCAAGATTTAATCTTATGGGATACAAGAAGATGATGAAATTCTTAAGTTGCTTGTTTAAGAACTTCCTGTTGAAATGCAGTACTGTGAAATATCTCAGTATAATGCAAGTTTATTGCATGTTGCTTTTCAGACATTTCTCAAGTATTTATAGATGTAAATACAGCAGTTTGGAGAATTACATGGAAGTTAATTATTTAAATTTAAAACTAACTTCCATAAGATATATCTTATCTGATATATCAAGCATGGGAAATATTATAATTGAAGTTATATATATTCATATTAATGGACCTTCATAGGTTCATGCACTGATCTTACAATAAATATATATATAATTATATTTATTTATTATTCTTGCATACTTAATATGCAAAATAAATAAATAATAATATATATTATAATAAAAAATGGCATGGCAGCAGTTATAAACTACACAAGCTTATAGTCGAAAGAGCAAAACGAAAGTTAATTCCATCCTCCATTTATAGCACACATCATTATATAATAAAGAGCCGGACATGGAAGCAAAACAAAGTTAATTACCTCTCATTTTATAGACCACATCATTATTATACAAAAGAATGCATGTGCCTTGTTCTCGTTAATTGCCGAAACAACTATATAAAACCGAAAGTATCAATTGTCCGAAACTATATATTAAATTTAACGTTAACATTGATACCAAAGTGAACTTTCGATGCATGGCGAAATTTCATCAAATATCACGAAGGTTTCCATTTAGTCATTCATATAACCGAAAGGTTCATATAGCCGAAACTTCCTATACCGAAACTTCAACCATACGAAAACATATATCCATTTTACTTCCTACCACTAAATATATTATATAACTCACAACTTCCAAATATTATTCAAGCTTTCTTGGTTAGTACATCTGAACATTAATCTCCATTACTATATAAATTATAACAATCAACACACTCTATATTCTCGAGTGATTAATATGTAGTGATTATGTTTTATCATTGAAACGATTAAGCTTTAATTTGAGTTTATGGCCTCTAAGTTCGACCTCCATGTATGGAATAATTCTCAATTTTTGTCACTCGAAATACAGCTGAAGAGAAAATTCAGATTCTATGGTTTTAGTATTAATCAATAGTCAACGTAACATATACAACTTCGAGTGAGCGGAAGCTCCTCAGCATCTCTTACGTACCTCCTTTGTCCCCTTCTGGCAATGGTCACGAAATTATTACGAAGATGCTGACTTGGATAATATTGATACGATTATCGAAATAGCAGCGATTACAAAACTAATGAATGGAATTGAGCATTTGGATGCGTTGGATGGAGGGGATTCACGAAGAGATGAGGGCAGCGTCGCCTCTGAAGCTCGAGGAGAAGTTGGATAAGTTCAAGGATGATCCCATGGTGCTACGTTGGGCGTTCAACAATATAATTGATGTTGTTGGCCGTATTGAAGGCAACACGGGCTAGGACCATCTGAAGTTTCTTCTTCTAAGGGTCAATATAGATGTGTTGAAAAAACAAATCAGCAAATCCAGTATGTAGATGTAATATTATTAATATATATATATAATATATATATAATAATATAATAGTATAATATATATATTATATATTTATTTATTTATTATTCTATTTATTTCATTTATGTATTTATATTGCGCCCATGTAGAATCCTTGGAATGAGATAACGCGAAACGCAAATTAAAAGAGATGCAAAGATGAACACGGGCTTAGCTCACTGGTTTAGTAGGCAGTATTTGAGAGAAGAGACCAAGGTTTGAACCTCGGCAGTGTCAGTGTGGGGATTATGTCGAAAGTGGACAGATCCTTTGTGTGTACTGACATTTTGCCCTCTTTGCTAGGTCATTGAGTCACCGTGATTTACATCCTTCCAAATGCTCTGTTGAGCCGAGGTGTGGGGCCCTTGTCGTTTCCCTTGTGTGCACCAAAATTTGAGTCACCGTGATTTATATCCTCCCAAATGCTCTGTCAAGCTGAGGTGTGGGGGGCCTTGTCGTTTCCCTTGTGTGCAAGCCGAGTGTGGGGGCCCTTGTCGTTTCCCTTGTGTGCACCGACATTTGGCCCTCTCTGCTGGGCCATTGAGTCACCGTGATTTACATCCTCCTCTCACTACGCCCCGGATATCACTTTGCAAAACATGCAAGCCTTCACTCTACAACTCCACACGAACATCATGGCTAGCCAACAAAGAATTGAGGAAAGTTTAAAAAGGATGGATGAACGACAAGCACATTCGAAGGAATGTAGCCGGAGAGGATGTTAATTCTCAAGTGTGGAAAGGATGCACTTTGTGCTTTATTGTTTGGAAATTCAATTGATTGGATGATTCGTGATTGATGATTGTGTGTTATAATGAAGAGTGTGTCATTGTTTATGATACCCTAGAAGTGTCCCAAGGATGTGTCAAAAATGTTTAATTGTTGAAATATTCTTTGGAAGTTACCTCTTTATACCAAGTGAGATTTGCATAGAGACAACTAGGTTTATATATTTTGTATGTTTGCATGTTATTCACCTCTTATATGCCTTGGATCTTAGTAAACGAAAACTCGAAGTGGGAGTGTGTACTCTCCAATCTTGGAAAGATAAAAAATGCAAGGTCAGGAATGAACTAAATCTTGGTAAGGTATGAGGCAAAAGGTGAGCCTTGTGGTGAGAATTGAGAAAAAAAATCCCTAATCCCAAAAGAAAAAGCATGAGTGAAAGAAGAAGGGGGATGAAAAAGAGAAAAAGGCAAGACCAAAAATAAATGGCCACCTAATGAAAAAGAAAGAAAAAAGAGTAAAAAGAGAGAACCAACGCTTAAGTCGGGACCATGAAAAGTTTCTCCGGGTTACAACACAGAGCTCTGTGCCGGAGGAAACTAGACTTTGACTTAAGGTTGGTGAGCGGTCCATACCGAACCATTCACTTACTTTATTGTAGAGGGCCTTAGCAATATAAGGTTGGATATCGGTTGGGATATGCACATCGTTCCCACTAGTGGGTTCGGCTTGAAGACCCTTATTATATAGGAGGTGAATTCAAACTTTTTGCATGCTTGAATTGGTGTGGAGAGTGTGTTCCCTTGTGCTTAATTTTATCTTATCATTAGGGATTCTTCCTTCCTTAGAATATTCCTTGAATTGCAAAGTAAGACACATGGTTGACACACTTGTTTGATATCATGAGGGATTTCACCCCCTTCGTTAATTCCCACATTTGTCTTGACTGTTCATTTGATTAAGTGAATTTTCATTAAGTATCTTTGTCACTTATCATCCTTGAGTGAGTTATAACATTGCTTGAGGATGAGCAAGAATAAAGTGTGGAAACTATGATAAGTGCCAAAGATGCTATGTTTTATAGGGTCATTTTGAGGCTAGTTGTGCTATAATTAGAGTCCTTTAGGCCTAATTCATGCTTAGAATATAGCTTATTTTTATAGAAGTTAGTATTAAGGACTAATTATGTTTTTCTTTGTAGAAAATAGCAAAATATTGTCATTTTTAGGGCATTTCGGCGACAGTTCGGTAGAATGATCATATCTTGAGCTAGGAGTGTCCAAATGAGATGATTCAAATGGGAATGGTTCGGAAACTTCAAGGGCTACAACTTTGGTGAAGGGAAAAATTCCATAAAGTTCCACAAAATTCACAACGAGCGTTGTGAAGTGCATGAACGGGTCACTTAAATGAAATTTCAGATTTTAAGCCTATTTAAAGGCTTGTAAGGGGATACATAGGTTAGGATAAATTATGGTTTATATTTTCCTTTCTTTCTCTTAGATTAGATTTACATTTCACTCCTAGAAGTCATTGTTCAACATTGTTATTGGATTACAAGCATCTTAGATTGAAGATTTGGGTAACATTTCATCTCCTTGCTTTGATTTCATATCTAATTTGTGCTTTGTGATCTTATAAATGATGATGAATTGCTAGACATCTAGGATTTGGATTGAGATTGGATTGTGTTTGTGTTCTTATGTTTGATCTCTTTCTATTGAGAGCTCCAATGGTTAGATGAGTGTAATAGTGGGAGTTTAGTAAGAGATTGCACTCTGCTTAGTCTTTCCCTTGCAATCCCCTTCCTACGACCCGAGAGGGCGAGCTTAGGGGAGGAGACGTTACACAGCCCGCCATGTGTTTGATATAATGCCTCGCCCGACGTAGGAAATGAGAGACTAGGTCCTACGTGTCCTAGTGATGGTGCCTTAGATCTCCCTAGGTTAGCCAAGCCATATACCCACTCTTGTCTACTAAAGATGAATGGGTGCACAAACCAAAACCCCAATTCCATCCAAATTCCTGTTTTATCTTCTAGTCTTACTTACTTTGTTTAGTTTATTTATTTTCTTTGTTTCTCGTTCACACACACACAACCTCACAAGCTCTCACCTTGCACCTAGTTAATCTTATTGACACGTTGTGACAACTAGGTTGTCTTGCATTTCACTTGCTCCGAACTGGCCATCCTTGAGTTCGACACTTGGGGGTTTCACAACCTTCGTTTACACCTCACACACCTTCATTCCATCCATCACACTAAACTACAAAAATAGTATCAAAACCCGTAGGGTTTCCATTCGACGCCCCACTTACGCTACTTGTCACGGCGTGACAATGGCGTAAGTGGGAAATAATTCCCCTTTGCTAAAAAACGTGCTACTTTAATTCCTAATTACGTCGTGGGTCACGGCGTAAAGATGTGCGTAATTGGGAAATAATTTCCCTTTTACGTCGTGCTTTTACGCGTGATCACGGGTTTGCTTCGACTCGTCCTTCTTTGCTGTCCTTTGTTATTTTGTTCCCAAAATCACCTTATGAATTCCTATCCATGTTAGTCCTCAGAAAAATTTATTCAAAAATTAAAATTTGCATTTAACAAGAAAACAAAAATAACTTGAAAATAAAATAAAAGCTTGGGTTGCCTCCCAAGTAGCGCTGCCTTTAACGTCCAAGCCCGACGTACCGATTATTCTTTCTTCAATCATTTTCAGAACCGGTTGATTACATACAGACCCATTTCTTTCCAGACAAAATTTTCAGTTTTTCCTGAGCAACATTGTTGTGGCCTTTGATTTTGTCTTCGGTTTTACCGTTTTCTTTTGATTGGCTCCTTAACAGTCATACCAAACTTGGCCTTCATCATCAATGCACAAAGTAAGTTACATGCACCTACGTCAATTATTGCTCGCATGGGGCAAAAAGTGGCCTTCCAAAATTAACAACACATTTTCGCTCTGTTAGCCCACATCTAGCACTAAAAAATCTATAGGAATCACAAAATCTTTAATCTTAACCATCACGTCCTCTGCGATGCCTCTCGGATATTGATCGGATCCATCGGCAAGGTTCGGTAGTCATGTGGGTTGGGGTTAGAGCAGGCATAATCAATTTGTCAAAAACACAGAATGTAATAACATTTATAGAAGCTCCTAAATCGGCGAGTGCATTCTCAAAGAAAAGATCTTTCACCGAACATGGCACGACGAATGCACTAGGGTCACTCTTCTTTTTGGGGCATCCCCTTTAAAGAGCTGCTGAGCATTCCACGTTGAGGTGGGCATGAGATACGTCGTGAATCTCCATCTTATGTTTAGCTAGCTCTTTCAAGTGACAGGTCAATCTAGGCAATTTTTTAAGTGTGTGCAAAAATGGCATATTAACATGAAGTTTTCTAGGCAAAGCATTAAATTTACTCCGTTGTTCCAGCTCAGCCATGTTCACCAGTCTTTGTGGGAATGGAATTTGAGTGCGGTAACTAGACGTTACTGTCTTGGTGTTTGCCTTTGATTCCTCCGTGTTTGTATCTTTCAAAATTTCTTTTCCTTTTGACAAATTTTCCTTCATGTCCTTTGGTGTCTTCATTAATAGGTTCCAGATGAACCGATATAGCATTAACTCTTTTCTTTGGAATATTTTCCGTTGTGTTTGGCAATGAACCACAAGGTCTTTCGGACACCAGTTTGACAAACTGTGCTATTTGTACTTCCATGCTTTTTATCGAAGTTTGGGTTTCTTACCTCATAGCAGCCATATCCTGTCTAAACGCTTGTGTGATTTCCTGTTTCAATAGAACTCTATCATTTTTCAGGTCAAGAATTGCTTGTGAGAGTCTTTCGCCCACTTCTCGAATGTCAGATTGATAAGGTCACAGTTCGCCATGGGAAACTTGTGGTGGTCGATAGAGAGCATTGTTGCCTCCTCCAAATTGTGGGCTATAGGTGATTGAGCCCATTTCTCTACTTTGACCGTATGCAGGTCTACTTCCTTGTGTATTTTGAGGTTTCCCTTGTGACTGACCTCCTTAGTTTCATCCTTGCGTGGGTTTCAAACCGTAGTTTCATCCTCCAAGATTGTTCTCGTATGAGTTTCCTCTCTGCCCTTGAACATAAGCTATTTCATCCGTATTTCCCGTTGCGCTCGGTGAAGTACAAATAGTCGTGTCATGTGCCCCTCCGCATATATTGCAATATAAGGCAAGGGCCATGCACGGTTGGTTTTTAGCTTCCATTTTCTAAATCATACCTTGTAGCTTCTTAATTTCATGGCTCATGGCCTCAACTTTCGCACCGTGGGCGACATTCCCAAAAAATCCGTACATCCCTGGTTTAGCATCCCTTCTATTATACAAAAAAAAGGAGGTGTTAGAAGAAATTCTTTCAATCAGTGATTCAGCCTCAGTAGGTGATGACGACACAAAAGCTCCTATGGAAGATGAGTCCAAAAACATTTTACTTTCGTCTGTTAGTCCTCCATAGAATGAGCTAATTACATCTCAAGGATGCAGTAGATCGGGTGGGCATTGTGTGCGCAGTGTCTTAAACCTTCTTCACGCTTCTCCTAACGATTCGGTAGATCCTTGTTTAAAATCCTGCACTTGTTTGCGTACCTTCATTGTTTTTGTGAGCGGGAAAAATTTATTCATAAATTCCGATGCAACTGACCCCATGATCTGAAATGCTCATTGTCCTGAGAGTCTAACCAAGTTGCCGCTTCTCCAATAACAGAAAAGGGAAACAGGGTAAGGTGGATGAAGCCTTCCAGGACTCCATTCGTCCTAAACATGCTACAAGATCTAATGAATCTAGTCATATGGGTATGTGAGTCCTCCGAGGGTAAACCACTAAACGGATTATTCTGTACCAGATTAATAACTAAGGGGTGGTGTAACACCCTACTTTTCAAAAACTAAATCTCAAATACTTAACTTCACAAGAATTCTAAACAACATTAAAAGTAAGATTCAATAACTTAAATTCATCAAAAACCAACAACAGGTGTCACCACCACAGTCACCACACACGATATGATGACTCCACAGGCTAAAGAAAAGGGAAAACTATCTAGAGTCAAGCTCATCAAAACAACCTTAAAACTTGGGGAACAAACCCCGGTGTCCAGCACCAATAAAAGATCAATCTAAGTAACTACAGTCAAACATCAAAGTAGAATCTAAACTAGAAACTAATATAGAATCTACCATATCAATCTCTACGCACTAATCTCACTCGTGCGCGCTCAAACACTAGGCCCACCTGAAAGGGGTTAAGAAAAACAAGTAGGAAATAAACCCGTTAGCACGAATGCTAAGTATAAAGCTACTCAACCCTGTAAAGTACTATTGATATAGATTTTGAAAATTATTTGGCAAGCACACTTAAGCTCAAGTACTTATAACACTTAAACAACAAACTCAAATCATGCGCATCAACATTACTATATGCTTGCAACCTATTCAACATATAAATATGCTTTCACAAGTACTCAACTTAAACATATTCTCATGCTTTAACAAATATTTCTAATCACGGCTCAATACTCAAACTCATGCTCAAACTGATAGGTAAAGAGATACTAAATAACTCAACAAGCAATCTCATGCTATCATGCCAACTCTTAAACAACAAAAAAGTACTATTCTTCTCATTATACTCTAAATGCAATCATGCAAGTCATGTAACAATAAATGTCATGATGCTATAAGTATAAATACATATATATACTCTCGCTCTTATGTAAAAAGGAACACTTTTCTTGTGGAGGTTTCTGTTGAGTCACAATGACTCGCTTTTCTCTTCTTTTCTCTTCTTTCTCTTCTTTCTCTTGAGTCTCTTGACTCGCTTTCGTTCTTTCTTTCTTTCTTTACTCGTGGGCGAGGTAGGAACTTTACCAATGTGTGAACGAACCTATCCGGGTTTGGCATCTAGCCGGCCTAATACTCATCTCGCCTACAAAACCACTCTCTTGGTTCTTATCTCAATCTATGTGGAATCAGGTATCGTACTTGTCAGTGTGCACACCGCCTAACCAGGATTCCAAGCCCGGCGGGTAGTATCCAACCTAGTAACTTGGGAATATCGACCTCGTTACTTCATATAATCTGTCGATTGGCAATGACCGTTTCTTTCCTTTCTCAAACTTTCTTTCTTTCTCTTTTCTTCCGAAAGGACATAGTCCTAACGGGCCTCCAAAAACTCTATTTTCCTCACAATAGATAGCATACAGATATATCTCATGCAACTTCTTTAACTTATGCAAGCTTATGCACATAAATTTCAGCAACTTCTCTTTCTCACATTTTGGAAATCAAGTATCATGCAATCTTCTCAATGCAACTAGATAATGATTTTTCAAAATAAATATAGATTTTTGAAATAGATCTTAGGCTTACTTAGAGTCAATAATGCACTTTAAGTAATGAAATCTACTAACATGTTCTTTACTGTGAAACATACTTTGCATTCTCATTCACTGTGAAACAAGGAAAAAATCATGCACTGCTTTATGTTATAATCTCAACACTTAGCAAATCTTCTCCATAAATACTATCAAGTATTGATCATGCTTCTCAACTCAAAACATACTTAAATGCTAGCAATTCTATTTACTGTAAAACAGGGAGCCATGCACTATTCATGCCAAAATCTCAAATACTTAGTAAAACTTCTTAACAAATACTATCAAGTATTTAGACATGCTTCTCAAATCAATTAGTAATACTCAGATGCTTCAATTCATTTGCTGATATACTTCACAGACAACAACAACAGAGAATTCAATTCTCACATTTCTAATTGTAAAGCATTCTGATTAACTCAAAATTCAATGAAACTAACTTCTACTACTGCGTCGTAACGGGTAAAAGGGTAATTGCTTGCTCTAAAATATCTCAACAAATGTTTTGGCTTGTAGGAATATCACGGTTCACCTTATATCATGGACCATGGTCTTAAAAATAATTTTAGACAACTTGGGGTCAAAAAATATATTTTCTAAAAGATAGTTTCTAATTAAAACACTTGGTTCTGGGTTCACAGGTTTCACTCAGATTGACTTTTAGGGTCATAACTTGGTACATAAATGTACCCGAAACTTATGATTTTCAAAATAGAATATTTTTTTGTGTTGAATTTATTTAAAAACTTGATTTAAAATATTTAATTCATACACCGATTTTGGAACTTTTTTTGGAAGAGTGAAAATAAATATTTTGGAATTTTATAAAATAGGATTTAGGAAAAATATTTTTGGGTTGTCACGGGTGGATGGTGAAATTAATCCCTTCCATAGGCAGAATGTAAATGGAGTTATGCATAGAAAATTCGGGAGTCATGTACTCCGTTATAGTCCTCATGTGTTCATCTCCTTTTGCGTTGTCCACTGCATTCCTTCCCTACCGCGTATTCTTGGTAATTCTTCATCGAGTCTAATATTGTTGTTCAAGTGTTCTATTGGGTGGAGAACCTTCAAATACATTCACTCTTGGTTGAGGTTGAATTGGTTGTTGTGCCAATGTTGGCCTTGGTCTTTCGTCCATAGCTTGGTTGTTTACCGCACTGGTGGAACCCATTTCACTTTCTATTTCTTGATCTTCTTCGATTCTTAACTCTCTCCGAGCAGTTCTTTGAATTTCTGGATTCAATGGAATTAATCCTTGTTTTCCTTTTAATCGGGTGTGCATCAACTATCTTTTTCCAAGTTTGAAGAAATAGTGTGGCTAGAAGTAACCACACTAGAGGTAAAGAAAAAAAAAACCCGAAAAGATTTGAAAAGAAAGGTGAATCAAGTTTCAAAGTATGATCTTCCTTGCTTTCTCACAAACTCTCGACTACCGTTTACCCTTCCCCGGCAATGGCGCCATTTTGACATGGCTTGCTTTCGCTTAAGGTTCTCATTTTAGATAGCGAGGTCAAAAGTGTATCTGTTCGGAAGTAGTGTTGACGAATGGCAAAGGTGTAAAACGGGGAGTGAGAACCACCCCGAGTATCGTACTCAAGGAATGGTAACTTGGAAACATGAGAATGAGTCACGAAAAGGTAGGTCTTGCTTTGAGATGCTTGAATCAAGGATTGGGTGAAAAGGGATTCAATGGTTGGAAGGAAAAAAATAAAAGATTGCTTTGGAAAGGTTTGGGAACTAGAAGGTAAATGCGGGTTAGGATTTTCGTGTCGACTGCATTGCGTGATTGACTTATCCATTAGGAGGTTGTGTTGATTGAATGTTGGGTTACAAGTCAAGAGAAATGCGCTAATGCGTAGCCATTTCGGTCTGTATGCCTCCCATAGACACATATAACACCCGAGTGTTCATAATCTCTACGGGGCCTTTAAACGAACACATCGCCTACATTCTTTCTCTGACCTTTTTCCTCTCGGATCTAGGGCGGAGAATGTGGAAGGATCAAGGCCTCACCTCGGTTTAGCAATCTCTTGCCTAAACCTCAGAATCCGAATCATCCAAGGAGTTGGGCCCCACTCCAAAGAAGCTACAAAAGATCATCATCCACAACAAGACGTTCATAACTCCAATCAAGCAATCAACACAATATAACAATCAATTCAAGTCAATCATCACAATAGCAATCTCCATCACAATCATATCCCTAGAATTTAGCCACTCATGCTCAAACAATATAAGCATATACAAGGTAGATTCCATCAAGATAAATCAATAAAAGATTGGATTAGAAATTTACCCAAATTGCAAGCTAGATTGTCAATCCAACGGATTAGAGATGAAGATCTTGCAAGGAGATGTTTGGATCTTCACTTCTATACACGATTGATAGTGTTTTTGGCTAAATCTAGTGAGGAAAAATGAATAACTAAATCTAGATCTAAAATCTCTCGCTAAAAATAGAAATTCTCTCTCTAAAAATTATGTGTAACCTCTCCCTAAATGAATCAGATTTGGTGTTAAATCATGCTGAAATTCCTACGGCATCCCATTTATGCCGCTGTCACGGCGTGACGCGGGCGTAAATGGGGAATAATGCCCTTCCGCGGGCGAGTCCTTCAGCTTCTGCCTTACGCGATCCTCCACGCCGTGAGTCACGGCGTAAATGGGAAATAATCCCTCCTCCTCGCGCTCCTTTGCTTTATCATTGTTACGCAGCCTGACACTTCGTGGGGCTGGCATAAATGGGGAATAATTCCCCCCTTTTCTCCTCCTTACGTGCGTGGTTGTGGCGTGATTGGGCATTGGGTGTGCACTTCTTAGCTTGACATTTTTATCTTCCTTTTTTCCACTTTTCTTGTCCAAAATCATCTAAAAACATGAAAAGAGTAAAATTGGAAGGTTGTCTTCGTGCTAAATTGTGTTTTTAGGATAAATTACTCTAAAGCACAAGACTTTCAGGCTAAAACATGCAAGAAATACCTTCAAAGAGCTCTTAAAAACTAGCATCTTTTGGCACTTATCAAGAAACCAAGTCATCTTATTGAGGACTATCTGAGTAAAGGAAAATGGAAGGGAATAACAGTGTCAAGGGGAGGTCCATGCATCTCCCATCTATTCTTCGCCAATGACATGGCTCTTTTTAGTGAAGCTTCGGTTGAACATATTACATTTATAAAGGAATGTTTAAACAGATTTTGCACAAGTTCCGGGCAGAAGGTGAACTTCTAGAAATCATAGATACATTTTTCCGAGAATACACTGTTGGATCTTCAAGAAGATATATCTCGGATTTCAAGCATGCAGAATGTTGATGACCTTGGCAGATAATGGAAAGCTTAAGAAATAAGATTTTGCCAGTATCCTGGAGCGTGTTCACAAGAGGTTAGCTGGTTGGAAAATTAAGACGTTTTCCTTAGCGGAAGACAAACGCTTATCCAGTCAGTATTGTCGGCCATTCCCACATATACGATGCGAACTATGCCCATCCCAAAAGGTGTTCTGCAAAATATTGAGAAAACAAGCCGGTCTTTCCTCTGGGGAGGATCCGAGGGTCAAAGGCAGTGGTAATATGGTCAAATGGAATATTGTGACCACGCCAAAGAATGAAGGGGGACTGGGAATTGGTAAGCTGGACCACTTCAACAACGCATTCCTCACCAAACTTGGTTGGAGATTGACAAGAAATGACAATAGCCTATGGGTAAACGTGATGAAGGCTAAGTATTCAATTAATATTGATGCCCCGGAATCATGGAGACCTAAGACAAGAATGTCTCCAGCATGGAGAGGAATTGTGAGGAACACTTTGACATTAATTAAAGGATTTAAGAGACATGTTGGTAATGGAAGAAACACAAAGTGGCGGACTACTGGAATGATTCTTCCGGGTGGATTTGGCATTGATTGGACGACTTGATCAACTCAGAGGCGACAGCTTGGCTATCAGCCTTCATTTTACAAGTTGCCCCTGATGCCACAGACAACATCGGTTGGGGCAAGGAATCAACAGATAGATTTTTATGACTTGTCAACTGGCTCTACATCGGCACCAATGGTCAGTATTTAGAGCAGTATCTGGAAACTCAAGGTTCCCTACTGCATTTGTTCGTTTCTATGGCTTGGGATACGGAAAGTGATGTTCGAATCTAATTCTAAGGAAATAGTTGAAGGTTTTTTTCTGGCAGAAAGATAGGCAGCATGGTTGACAATATCATATGGGCTTGTAAAATGAGCTTGAAGGTCTAGATATGTGGCAGATCTCCCACATCCCCCGGGAGCAAAATAATGTGGTTGCGGATAAGCTAGCAAAACTTGCATTGTCTTCACCCCCGGGAGTTCATATCCTCAGCCAGGCTCCAGATGAAGTCTTATCAGCCTTGGTGGATGATTTGGCTGGTATCCCGGTGTGGAGACAGATAGTTGATAAAGATGTATAGTTTGGGGTCTCCCCCCTCATTTTGATCCAAAAAGTACAACAAATTGACTCATCAAGCCTAATCTTTTCATACTATAGTTTGTTTTGCCAAATAACTCTTTTGTTTTTTTTTCCTCAGGCATATTCACAGTTCCACACCAAACAAAAAGGGAGTAGGAAAATTATAAAACTGAACCAGTAAGATGAATTTACCCTTTGCCAAACTATGGAATTTGACAGAGGTCTAGGTAGAGGTAGAGGTAGGGATGGAAGCCTACCAAACAAGAATACACATGCTTTTTAAACTCAGCCTACAAAATATTTGGGAGCTGAGAATCCAGTCTCTGCTGCAACTCCTTAACCTGTGTTGAGAGCTCTGCCTTTTGCTCCTTGTAGCTCTGCAGCAGGTATTCTTTCCCATCGATCACTTCCTTCAGTTCAGCCACTTCACGCCTCAGCATTTCTATCCTTTCCCCATCTCCTCTCCCCTTTTCTGAAGATTTCAAATGTCTCTCTGCTTCAAAATGACCATTTGCATAACCATTCCTTCCTTCACTTCCCCATAAAGAGGGTACAGTTGGGATCTTCTCGCAGGAATCCACCTGCCCGACACAATGATCTGCAATTACCTTCCTCAGCCTTTGAATTTCTCTCTCTGAATCAAAAAGATCCCTGTTCGCAACATCCAGCAAAGACTGTAGATGGGAGGAATGAGAAAGCTGAGCATTCAATGAACTCTGCAATTCTACAATCTGTTCCTGCATCTCTAGTATCATTTCATCCCTTCTCTTCACCTGTTGTCTCAGCTTTTGTATTACTTCTCGCTTGCTGAAAATGTCAGAACCAGATTCGGAGACACACGGTGACTCAGAGCCATTTGAGAGGTGCAATGGCTTCTGCGGCAGCTCAAGACGATCTACGGAGGATGACCATGCCCCACCGTTTTCTCTGCTGAATTCAAGAGAAGGGACAGTCACGAGAGGAAGTTCTGTTTCACTTTCTGTTAGTACTTGGCCATTGCACTGCTGTTTCATATCCATCACGTCTCTAGTTCCTGTTCATTTAAGATTGAAAGAAATCCATAAGAGCAAGGGACATTTACAAGAGAGTAAATGAAACAACTCACGACTATATTCCATGGCGCGTAACTGGGGCATTCTCTAGGGATGTGCCAATAGACAACCCTTGTTTCAGGCGGAGAAATGTTTACTGATCACTAAGAAGGCCAAAGAACAAGGGAAAGGAACCATGTTATAGAAATAGCTTGATAAGGCATGCATTTTAGGGAAGTGAACTCTTAAGAGAGAAGCAAGAGCTAGAAGAAAACCTTTGCAAAAAATGCTTA
Organism: Ipomoea purpurea; assembly: GCA_009835305.1. Taxonomy (NCBI): domain Eukaryota; kingdom Viridiplantae; phylum Streptophyta; class Magnoliopsida; order Solanales; family Convolvulaceae; genus Ipomoea; species Ipomoea purpurea. Next base: position 38,098 of record VALG01011757.1, read on the forward strand.
AGGTCCATTCCATCAGGAAATAAAAGCTCAAGTATTGTATTTATTTAAAGTAGGCAGAAATTTTACTTATTTCCCTATATTATTTGAAAGCCAGCAGAATTTCCCAGAGATAAATTCACACTTCATGATACAATAGCTATAACTAGCTAAGCAACCAACTGAAGCAGCAGATATAAAAACCAGAACTTGAAAGAGAAACCCAACCAACCAAGGCTCCAATTGGATGCCTAGATGATTTTCAGACCTGAAAGGAAATTATAGCAGTTTTCATCATCTTGGTTGAAACAGTATGAACTTGACTGTAAATGGCAATTCCTAGCTTTCTTTCTCTCAGCAGGTTTATTATTTTCTGCATTCAAATAACTACAGAAACTAAGAGCATGACTTAATCTCATAAGACAACTCATGATTAATTCAATGAATTATACAAGACCTTTTGAAGTGTTGCCGGTAGTGTTCTGTTGTTTTGCATCAAGCACCTGCTTGAGCTTGTAGCCCAAGCGAACTGACAAGGTACTAAGTAAAGCACCACCCGCAATTAGGACCCAGTTTGGCCCCTCGCCCTGTAAAGCTTTAGACTTTTGGCTCTAGATGTCCCATTGGCTCTTGATTTCATTTTGTGAGTTGCCAGAGTATTGAATAATATAGTTGCAGATCACGAACATAAACGTACAGAAGAAAAGCAGCATACTAGATCAAACTGCACCAGCCAGTATGCTCTGCTGCTCCAAGGTTAACAGAATCAAGAGCTTAATGAAAATAGAGATGCTTAACATATTAGAATCATGAGAGAGATCCTTAAGTTAAAAGATCATCTTCCTTTAGCAGTTGATAGACATTAAGCAAGATCAATAAAACAGCATCATACAGATTCATCATTCATCTAGTATAATCATACACACACACTCTTCCATCAGGACACCTTTTGCCTCAGAGAAAATTGGTTTTTTCTGGAAAGACCAAAGTTCACCTTGAGGCCAATGTTGTCTACATCAATACCTCCACATATATGTTGAATCCTATATGAAGAGTTATCATACTTAGGAAATGGTATATCTTACTTTTTGTCAAAGCAAGATCAGCAATGCAGTGATATCTCTTTTTTATACACAGACATATATAAAACTTCTCTCTTAACAAGCAAACATATGCACATGACAATCATGACCTTATATAAGATCTGTTCCCCAATGCTCTCAACCGAGGCATAAATTTGGGAATTGGGATAGAATGCTCTTTGGGTAGAACCTAGCAAATAAGTATATCGAAAAACAAAGACTTCTGTGCTTCTACGAAAAAGGATGTTAAAAAAAGGCCAGTTCAATGCCAAATCCTTCATTACACTAGTGGCTACGCAAGAGCTTTTTTTTTTTTTTTTTTTGTACACCATGATACTTCTCAAACAGTATAATATCATAACATTAACTTAAAAGAAAACCCAGAAAACAATAGCAACAAAACAACAATAATAGATATAGATATATACATTGGTTAGATAGTAGGATAGATAAAGATTTATTAGAATGGTAGATGATAACCAAGAGAAAAATAGATCAAGCTTTCTTCTAAACGGAATGTAGTTGACTTGGAGTTTAGCCTAAGCCTAATTTGGATAGACTTATGAAAAGAGCTTATATCTTTTGAAAATCTGGTTTTAGCTTATTTCAATACACTATTTCAAAGAACTTATGAGAATAAGCTGAAAAAACATTGGCAAACCCTTGTAAGGTATTGTAATCTTATAGAAAGTACTTAAAAGCATTTAGTTTAAGCTGTTTATCCAAATTGGGCCTAGAAGACAACAGGGGCATGAGTTCATATTGAGCGAGCATCCATTTATTTCAAGCTGTTTATCCAAATTGTACTCTGGTTCTTCAAACATGCATTTAAACTACAAAATTTAAAATAATATAAAAGGAGCACTCTAAAGGTACTTAATTGCAGATTGTGCTCAATACTAAACTTACTCTCCACAGAAAGTACAAAAATAATCATTCCCAAATGGCCAACCTCCTTCCATTTATTTCACTAGAAGAGACAATCATCAGAATATAAGTTGATTAAACAAAACCTACTAATGCTTGTAGATCCATACAGATTGTAACTACCAGAGGCGGACCCAGCATGGGGGCAGTGGGGGCAGCTGCCCCCACTCACCCCCACCCCCTAGCCCTTGTAAGTATATGTATATATTATATATATATATATATATATATATATATATAGTACACGTTTTAGGTATATTTAAATGAAAAACAAATAATTTACACAATAGAGTCGCTAGTCAAGTTGGCAGAGGTGTGTGTTATTTTCTGAAAGGTCAAAGTTTCGAATCCCCTTATGCTCTTTTTGGCTTCCAAAAACTTCTTTATGCACTTTCAACAACTCCTTTATGGCATTTTCTCTCTCTCTCTTTATATATATATAACTCTTTTATATATTAATAATGACATGTGTAATTTATAACATATTTTTATTTGAATTATTTTATTAAATTAATTATATTTCATTTTTGTTATGAATATTTTTACAGTTTGATGTATTTTTTTTTCACTTATATCCGTCCCCACTGAACAAAATTCCTGGGTCCGTCACTAGTAACTACGTAATTCAAACTTATAATTTTGGTGGCTAACTGCTTCAAGAAGCTTTTCTAACAGCGTACGCAACTAAATCATCTAAGCAGACCCTAAATATTTCCACTAAGATATGCAGGAAAAAAATAAATAATAAAATATCAAATAACTTTTTCAAAAAAAAAAAAAAAAAATTTCTACTGAAAGTTGTTGAAAGTATTATAAAGTTCACTGATTTTCCAGGATAAATTAGCCTTTGAAATACAAAATCAAGTATTTCAATAAAATATTGTTAGTTTAATTGTAATAATAGTACATTAACTAGGTTAGTTGAACTTTTCGATGATGACTATATGGAACTTTATAGTACTTGGAGTGGAAGTTACAAATTTAGGCCTATTCCTAACTATAAGAAGTGATGGATCATAGAATATATATAGGAACAAATTCACAGTTGCATTCAGCTTTTCTTACAATTTTGTAATATCTTTATCTGAAAACTATCGCAGAAAAGTTTGACATAAAGCAATATAATGAGCACACAGCAGTATGTTCAAGAACTGAAGAGTAGCCCATGAAAGATGAAAGATGAAGGAATGACCCAAGTAAAATATAGTGACATCATGCAATCAACAAGAGTGCAACTCACCTTCACATCTTCAGATAGCTCTTACTATGTAATATGTTACTCATACATTAATTCTCTCACAAAAGCACTTTCTGAAACCAAAAACAAAGTAATAAGTACAAAGCTACCGAATGGGAGAAAAAAACAAACATATAAATAAGAAAATGGCTTGGATTAGTTGGATAAATAACTCAATGCATATACCAAAAGAGAGAAAGGTCAGCCTTGCTGTAACTAATTGCTTAGCATGCATGCGTGATCAGGACTCAGGGGTATGAAGTTTAGATTGATAAGCATAAAAAGGATAAGCTTATTTTTAAATAAATATTTTATACAATAGAAACTTTATGGTTTTCTATCATTTGGTCATTTTCTGTACACATCATTTTCCTGTTTAACCACTTCCTCTTTACAAACATCATTTAGTGGCTTGATAGTCCACATCGCACACAGAGTAATATAAAAATAGTATAAATTAAGTCCTTGTATTTCCACCAGTTAGAATATTCATGCTCCTTTAAGAGAACATTTTAATTTATGATAGGTAATTCTAACAAATGTAAGAACCATAAATGCCCATGTGTGCCAACAGTCAGACAAAAAAGATGCAACTTAGCCACATAATCAAACCACTAACAAGATAAGGAGTATTTTTTCCTTAGCACTTTTCTGAATGCATTTCCCCAAGAACAAAAATGTTTAAAAAAAAAAAAAAAAAAAAAAAAAAAAAAACTTTTTGAACTGCAGAACATTTCTTGAAATGGGGAACCAGAATAAGTAGCAACTTGCAGCATAATCTATGAGAACTGCAAGGAAATGTACAAGTATTCCTTACAGTTCATTTGCAGTACAAAACAACAATCAACACAAATTTCCCCACTATACGCAATTAACACTAAAGACAATGCCAATAACTGAAAATGAGCACCACATACAAACAAAAAATTTAACCAAAAAGAAGGTTTTTGTTTACGATGAACAAGAACCAGCTATCGAATAACCTGCCAGTTAAAAAAGAGATAACTACAGCAAAAATAAATAAGAGAGTACGCATTCACAGAGCACTAAGAGCACAGACTGCATATCAAATAACAGTAACAATACAGATGAGCATTTTCGGGGGAACGGGAAAGGAAGATGAAATACCTTGTTGTTCTCAACGAAATGAGGAAATCCAGAATCGGCTGATTGATTTCTGTGTTTCGGTTCAGAAATGAATGTTTGCGGGTTAGGGTTTGTGGATTGAGAAAAGTGAGAATGAATGAGAGATGTAGAGCAGCGTAAAGCAGGTAAAGTGCGAGTGGACTGAGGAGTAGAGGGGCCGTTAGAACCAAACGAAACCAACGGCATAAAGGTTACCCAAACTTAATCCCGTTTCTTCTTAAAATTTCATAGTCAATACTGTTTTGGGTTTTTTTTTTTTTTTTTTTTTTTTTTTGAATGCTACTGTTCTATTACTTGTAGTATCTGTTCATACTGTTTTGGGTTATTAAATTAACATAAATAAACAATAAATATAAAAAGGAAAACTCACACTTTTGGTCTCTCGATTGTTGTTCGGTCTGCAATGTGATCCTTCATTGTCAATTTCATTCAATTGGGTCTCTATTTGTTGTAAATCGTAGTCAATTTAGCACTCCGGTCAAATTTCTCTCAAACTATAGTTAATACCATGGACAGAAATGTAAATTCACAAAACCCTCCCTTTACCCCTTTCCTTCATTGACTACATTTGACCCCAATTTAACTTCATTTCAGACTTAGAGTACTCATTCCATTTCACGTACCCATTCACCCAAGCTGTTTACATTTCAATCCTATCCCTAACCCCCAATCTATACGCGATTTCACCCAAGTTGTTTACCCCCAAATCATTTCAGACATAACCCACACCAATTCTTACTCCCAATCTGTGATTCACGTACCCATTCCCCCAAATTCTACAAGACATCGAAGTTGATATTGCACGACGATGGCTTCAAACAACTCCCGTGGTTCAGTTGAATGAATTCCAGAAGTGCGTTGTTGGTGCGGCGAAGTCGCTCCGGTAAGGATGTCCTGGAATTATGTCAACTCTGGAAAGCGATTTAGAGCATGCCCACGCAGATGTCAATTTAGCCCTAAACCAGTGGGCTGGCCTAATAAGCCCTAAAAATTGCAGGGCTAAAATCCAAAAAAACCAATCCAATAAAAAGGTAAGCTCATTGGGTTGGCCCTATAGGGTTATTGGATTGAGTTGGGCCAACTCAGTGGATTGTTGAGCTGGCCATGTAATATCCAAAGTTCACAAAACCATGTAGGCCTGCGACACAATTTGAACAATCGCAAAGTGAGAAACTGAGAACTCAATTTGCGTCTAGTCATCAACATCTCTGCCGATCGTCTACATCGCCGTCGATCGTCTGTGACGTGCGTCTGCGTCTCCGCCAAACCTAGTTTGAGAACCGAGGTGCCAATAGTCTCCATCTCCGCCGAACCCAGTTTGAGAATTGAGGTGCTCTTCTATGTGCATCTGCGTCTCTGATTCATAAATACTTTGTTGAACTATGAGATATTAGATATGTGTGGGTGGCTTCCAATACTGCCTGATTGAATTGCGGTTTTGATTTTGATTCTGACAGTGGGTACTGCTCTAAGAAGAAGGACGATTTATGTAGTGAGGTAAATTTTCTTTCTTTCCTCTTCAAATTGCTTAATTCTTGTTAATTATAGTCTTTGCAGTTGTGTATGTAGAAGGAATGTGAGAAGAATTCCAAATTTCAATTTCTTAATCTATATTGCCGTGCATAATTTGTTTTGTTTCTATTTGCCATAGACTTTAATGCAATATATATGATAATTGATGGGCACGGTTAAGGCATAAAACATGTGGAAGAGTCATAATTTGCAAGTTCTACCTAGTACCTACCTTCTTAATTGCTCTAAAACAAGTAGAATTGGACTTAAGAAGGAGAGAGATGGGTTGTGTTGCATTGTTTTATACTGCAATAGTTTTAATTCAATTATTATAATTTAAATATTTGGTTTATTTGATTCTGCAGCTATATGCTTATTCATTTAGGAATTTAAATGATGAATTATTATATGCATTGAATTTATTTATTTGAAAATTACATGTTTTCGGTATATTGTTTAATTTTTATTTTTATTTTATTTTTAGGTATAGAAGAAATGTATAGTGTGAATGAAACTGATTCAATTTTTAGTGATAGCTTATCTACTCAAAAGAGA
>VALG01011757.1:49532-73424 GCA_009835305.1 Ipomoea purpurea
TTATAGCAGCTACACCATGACTGCAAGGAATTCCAGTGAGATCTCACGCTCTACAACTGCACTGTCTTTGGGTTAAATCTACCTTGAAAGCCTTGAAGTTCTGATCATCAACTTGATAAATGTTATCACGTGACTTATAAGTACTATACCTAGCTTCCTTATCCTTTGCTTCTTCAAGACACTTCATAATTTTGGGACAAATCTTATGTGGATATGTCTTCATTGTGCTTTCTAGTCATAAGATATATCCTGATCTTATCACACATTGTTAGGATATGCTTGTCCCTAAAACTCAATATAGTGTTATTCCAGCTCTCACACAAGTTGTTCAATAGCATATCTGTCTTTGGAAATGTGCTAAAAAAAAAAAAACCTACAGTAGTGACTAGGCTCTTTGGCAGCCAACCACTCAGCAACTTTCTGATCTTCTTCCTTTAACTCATCCATAAGCCTTTTAAAATCTGCCTCTGTTGTGTTTTTACACACAGCCCACAATTTCTGCTTCAAGACATTTCCAGTAAAACCATCCTTGAGAAAGTTAGCATGCATATGCCTTACACAAAACCTGTCTTCCAGTCCAGGAAACAACTCCTCCAAAGCTGGTAACAAACCCTTTTGTTTATCAGATATAATTGTCCATGCATGAGGATTACTTGAAATGTTTAAATCATTGTCAAGCAGTCGTACGAACCATGTCCAGCTATCCTTCAATTCTCCCTCAACAACAGCAAATGTTATTGGAAACATCCAGTTATCTCCATCAACACCAATAGCAATTAAAAGTTGCCCACCCTTTTGACAACCCTTCAAATAACAGCCATCCAACCCAAAAAAGGTCTACAACCTCTTAGAAACCCTTCTTTGCAAGCTCCAAAGCAAATGTATAATCTAAGAAACCTAGTGTAACACCCCCGATTTTCATCACATTTTAAAAGCTTAAATTCATAAGACAAGGTAGCTAACAGATATCATAAAACGTAAACCACAGCGGAAGTCTTAAATTATAAACGGGAAAAATCGGGTAGTGCTATGCCACATCCACCTCAATGTGGATGCACAGGCAAATCTAAAACAAAAGTAATATCCATGTTCAACATAACCTTGGTACACAGGCCCAAACACTATCTACACAGTCTAAGGGAGCTACACTACAACCAACAGCTAGCGCACTCGCCATAAGCTACTCAAGACCTATAAAGCAACATAAAGAAAGGGGACGACGCCCGGTCAGCGAATATTGCTGGTAACCCATCAATACGCGTTAAGTAGCATATATAGATAATATAATCAAAACCATTTTCGAAACAGAATACAGTATATATCAGTTTAAAAGTCATAGAGAGAAGTCAACTGCAAAGACTCTATTTCACTCACAAAAAGGACAAGGGAAATCAACATCCCAAGAAAACATCAAGACAAGAACAACAACAGTACAACTCAACACAGCTCAAGATGTAATCTACTGATCACAAAGTAGAAAACATCAAGACAAGGACAACAACAGTAAACAAGTACAACTCGAGTTGTATTCTACTGATCACAAAGTAGAATACCACTCGACATGCTCATTAGAAAAGAATATACATTCACACATTGGCAACTACATGCCACCGTGACACTTCATGTCACAAGTTCCAAGTTCCAACTTTATGGCTACCCCCGGCCTTATTACAGTTCCAACCATTACCTCCAGAAACCCTTGTACTTCTGAGTCCAACCTTATGCCTCCGGGAACCGTCGTTCCCCCACCAACATCCGCCAACATTTGAACTCTCCAATACGGCCATCAGGTCATATCACATCAAAACTCAAGCTCATAACAAACCACAATCTCAATCATAATCACCAAGTCAGTCATCATTGGTGGTAAAGGGTTCCATATAACCCTTAATCAAGTATCAATCAAAGGGTACCAATGATACACACGTTTCATCATAGGAATCAATCATGGATCATAACCAAAGATATGAAACCATACTCAACAAGATGGATCACCAATCCGACACAACGATGGTCAACACAAGTTGCCATCCCAATAAAAAGAACAAACCACACATACTTGCATCTCAACATCAAACTAGCATCCTTATCAAACGGGTAAACCAAAAAGTCCGTTCCAGAACATTCAAGACTCACAATTAATCCCAACGAATCACAAGGTTGGACCCTTAGCACGATTCAAGATACCAAATCCTACATGGATTCCTAATATACGTTCTAGACATATGAAAAACATCAAAAGACACTCAAAAAATTGCCCAATAAAACAACATCGGGGGTCAAAACATCAATACCGAGTTAAAAGAATCAACGGGGAACAAATCCCCGCCAACATCAACATGTTCCTCAGCGGTGGGGCCACGGGTGGACAACCACCCGCGGTTCGCGCCGCGCGGGTACCATTGAACCAGGAGGACATGTTACCCCGCGGGGGGGGCGGCGGGTAGGCCTCTACCCGCGTTCCGCCCGCAGTAAGCCCCTGTACACCAAAATAATTCCCTTCGGGGATTTTCAACAACAAGTCAAATTCAACTCCAAAACACCTAAAACTCACAACAAAAAACAATATAGACTTGAACCGCCAAGAAATAAGCCAAGCAATGGCATTCAAGAACCCTAAGAACAAACTCCTAAACCATGCATCACCATAAGACAATGCATCAAATCTCACCAATTCAACATAAGAATCATAAGTAGAAGCCAATGAACATCATAATAAGTAAGAAAATAGGTTTTGTAAAGCATGAGGTCTACCTTTTGTAGCCTAAGAACTTCTTCTCACCCCCTAGAAAGCTCTTCCTAAAGCTCATCTTCCCACAACTTCATACACAAGAAAAGACAACAGATTCTATATTTAGAAAAAGACACCTAAAAGGAGGTTAAAAGCACCGCAAAAGACCAAGGATCTTACCCCTCCCCCTATTCTCAAGATGGAAGAAGAGAGAGAATCTTGGGAGATAACTTGCAAGATTTGGGATGCTCAAATCTTAGCTTGGAGAAGAAGCTACACTTTTCTAGAGAGAAGCTAGAGATTTTGTGTTTGTATTGTTGGTGAATGAAATGAAGGAGTGTTGCTAGGTTAGCTTGAACCACAAACCTTAGGTAGAAAGACATCCATACCCTTACTAAAGTTAGAAAAGACAAGGGAACAAGGGCACAAATCCAAGAAGCCATGCGAAGGTACTAACTCTTTGGACTTTAAGTGAATAGTCAAAATCTAGTCCCTTCCGATCTCTCCATTTTTTATTTCTTTTTCTTACAAACAATAGAGGCGAGGGAGGCAGGAGCCGAAAGGAGGAGACAAGAGCAGAACCGGAAGAGGTGAGAGGCAAAAGGAGCAGGCAGGGGCGGAGGGTAGCGTTTTGGGCTGGCGCGAAGAGCGGAGCGCGCGCGAGCGGCGCGCAGACGCGCGTTCGGAGAGGGCACGGGCAACGAGCCAGAGATGCGGCGGCCGGGCTGAAGGGGGGGTGGGCCGGCGGCGGAGGAGGGAGGGAATCGGCCACTAGAGGGCAGGCAGGGAAACAGGCAGCAATGGAGCCGAGGACAGGAGCGCAATTTTAGAGCTGCGCAGGGAGGCAGGAGGAGCAAGAGGACGCGAGAGGCAGGAGGACGGGAGAGGTCAGAGATGGAGGCGGTTAACAAGCAGGAGAAATAGCACAATCACGGGGTCATCAATCTCAAAAACACATCAGGGCACATCATCAATGTAGTCAGTAATCGGCGCGACCCTAGGCGGCAGATCATTGAGGTTCGAAAGCTCTAAGGGATGGGGACTCACCGACCCATCCCAATAGAAGGGACCATGCAGGAGTCCTCCGAGATGTGCCAGGCTTTTGCGTCCCGCATGGCCTATTAGATGTCGAAGGACTCGATCAACGCCACAAACAATAGTCGAACCTCCTCCCAACCTCCAAATCCTCCGTCAAGTCAAGGGATGGATATTCCATCACAAATCGCGAAATCGGAGTTGCGAGAGTCCGATCCGCAGAGCTAGGTGCGCGGCATCTCGCGTCCAGGCCCGGCGGATGATTCAGGGCGCCTCCGAGCCTTTCTAGTCCAGCCGCCCCCGGCGGCTTTTCCGATATCTGTTAGTGACCATTGATCAGCTACGAGACAGGATAGGGGGTCTCTGAAGATTCGCCCACCCTCCACAAGGCACGATGCATTTTGAGGCATCACCCGTACCTTTGTCCTCCGACTATTTGCCGCCCGTCCCTGCCACTTTGCCGTCTCTGGGTTGTCTCAGCCCCTTATGAGATGAGAGAAGTTGGTTGGGGGCAGAGCCCGTCGTGCGCAGACATGCCAATGCAAGGGAGGATGCGAACTGAGTTTTGTGGTGCGTTCGCGATAAGGACGTCGCGAATTGCCGAATTTGGCTAAGGCGCAGACCCTTCGCTCGATAGGTTTTGTGATCTCCCAGAAAGGGGGGAGGGGGAAGTCAGTGTGAAGGCCGGGAGCTCAGAGGTCAGGCGCAATTTGCCCGTCGTTCGGTCAAGGCACCAGCCGCGTAAGGCCCCGTGGAGCATAGAGATCTGCCGCCGGAGAACTTTAGGTCTCCGCAAGGCAGAGATGGGTCAGAGAAATCTGAATGGTGGGCCCCGCCCTCATGTGCTGAGGATTGGTGATGGAGAAAGTGATTAAGGGCAGGCGGCCTTGGCTTTGGCCTCGGGAATGGCTGATTTGGGAAGGAAGGCCGAAGAAGATCGGTTGAAGTTCGACAGATCTTTGGAGCTTCCTTCGCGCAGGCATGGACTGGAACGAGGAGGGTCGGTGCGCAGTTGGTTTGCCCTCTAGCCAAAGTCCAGAAGGCCATCCTGTCAAGAAGAGCCACGAAGCAGACGCCGGGAAGCCTCTGTTAGGCGTCCCGGTGGTCCTCTCCGGAGCCGAAGGATGGCCTTGCCGTCCAAGGGGTAAGAAGCAGATGGGGGCTCACAGAAGCTTGGAATGGACCCATGGTGAACCAGTCCATCAACAAGTGGCCTACTCGGGAAAGCCAAACGAGTGTGGCAACGGAATACTTGCCCCACAATCTCAGTGAGGCCGCCGTCGAAGTAGGAAGAAGAGACGTCGGGGTGAGCCATAAAGAAGCGCTCATGTTTGGGAGGCTGGCTTAGCAAAGCAGCAACAGCCATCAGGTAAATCTTCGCTTCTCTTTCTTGTTCTAACGGTGGGAATGAGCATGCATCAATTAGGGTGTCTAATTGGCAAACTCGAATTGAGCAAGCTGGTCATAGAACACTTGGTGGCTGGCGCCTAATCGGCTAAGTCAATTTGACAAGGCTGGTCATAGGTTGACAAGTACCCAAGTACATGGCACCACCCCTTTTCGCTAAACTGCCGGGCCTTGAATGGTAATGGAGAATGGCAGCTTGATGCTGGACTCAGTGCCTATTAAGTCTAAAGGGCCTAATTCATATGGGCCAAGGCAATTTGGTGGTGAGGAAGGTTGTTGAGTGCAAGAATCTTCTGCTATGAACGAGGTGGTAGTAGTTCATCGGCAGCCTCATGATGTTGGTAACTTAAGTCTCCGGCTCAATAAGCCAACTCCATGGTGTTGAGTAATATATGGTCTTTGCGTTGCTATATAGGCATGCAAGCCGAATGGAGAGAGGACACAAAGTGGAATCTTTGGCATGCAATCATAAACACATGCTGACGGATTGCACGCTTTGAGTCCGGTTTCTTTTGGTCATTATGGAGGGGGAAGCAAGGCTTCGGTGGGTTTGTACCGAGAGCCTTGCCCAATCCCAATTGTCTATCACATAATCTTTGTTTGATTTTTGGGTGGAAATTCCCCTTTTTGATAGACAGTAAGCTGGGTTTGGGGCCTAATGTTGGCATGGTCCATGACGACAATTGAGCTCAACATTCGACCACCATGCAACATTAGACCCATGACACTTCTTAACAGCTTGGCCCTCTTGATCAAGCTACGAAACCTTGTGCAAATGAGGCCACTAAACAGGTTGGTCAGGACACACCCACATTGGCCCTATAGCACAATTGTGCACTCCGAGCCATTGGGCAAGGAGGGCCGAAAGAGTGTTACGGAAAATGGTGGGGCTGGCCGAGAGATTCAAGAAGATGGAGCATTGCTTAACCGCGTTCTACAAAGGCCTCTTTGCCGGAGGTTAACCAATACGGCAACAGGTAATGTTTGTGCTCCCTTTCTTTTGGTTTCAATCTAAGTGTGGGGAAATGTACAAGAGGCATCAAGTTATGCAACCCTAAATCGGCAAACCCAAGTCGGCAAGCTGGTCATAGGGCTCATGGGGGTTGATCCTAATCGGCCTAGTCACTTTAGACAATGCTGGTCATAGGTCGCACATGAAGATGTTAATTCGAGTACATCAACCACACTTAGAGGGAAAGATTTGCAAAATAATGGTAGGATTTTGTACTAATTCCTCTTATGCTTCCTGCCCAATCTTGCCAAACCCGGGAACTGCCGCGTTTTGCTACACCCTAAGTCCATGCCTCGGTTGTGGGTAATGTTGGATGGTTGGGATGGGGCGGTTTTCGGACTCACTTAAGCTAAATGCAGGCAACATGAAGCTAATACCATGGGGTTGGAGGTAACTCTCCCATCCCTATTTTGGTCAATTTGGGAACATGTTGTCGGCATCTAGCAAACTTGGGGACAACGTGGGAGTGGATGGCATGTTTGAAAGCTCCGCGCGAAATGCTTTTGTCCATGCCTTTGATTGTTATTGGGGGATGCTATTGGGGGCAAGCAAAACACAATGCCAACCCCCAATACATCCTAAAACGCCAACATGACACCACTGGGTGGGTGTGGCATGTCGGCGTTCTACCGTGTCCAATGCTTGGACACGGCTCGCTGCTATTCACGCTAAGAATGCCACCCCAAATGGGGCATCATGCTTGGAAAATACGGCCCAGGTAGTGTAGCCCTGCATTGGCCGTGAGCCTCAGGTACGCTTCTTCCTTTGCTAGTCTTTTTGCTTCTACGGGTCTGCCAGCTCAAGGTGTTAATGCGGGCCATGCCCCGGGACTTTTTTCCCGGATAAAATGGTTGAATCTTATGAAGGGGGAGGCCTGCATCACCTTTGAGGATACGGAGGTGCAACATATGAATAAATAGGGGGAAACCCTACTTATTGGAAAATTTTCGTATGGCAGGCCCCGTACTTTCCGTTATAAGAGAACACTTTGCCAAACATTTGAAGTTGAAAGGAACGGTGAGGTGTGGCTTAGTGGACCCACGACCACGTGTCTCTCGCATTTTCTAACCCGAAGATGGCATTAACACGCTAGTCAAGGTCATCAGATCCTCTTTAACGGAGAAGTGCCCGATGAGGCTCCTTTAGGTGGGACAATGGACTTTGACACGAGGTTCTGAGACGTCGTCGGGGCCCCGGTGTGGGTGCTACTGCCTAATCTTAAGCCAATTGCTTCCCAGAACCTTGTCTTAAACAAATTGTCAAACCTATTGGAAAGTTTTTACAGTATTCACCGCGCCTAATTGGTGCTAGGGTTGAAAGTTGAGATTGATTTGTTGAACCCCTATGCCGCAAGGTTTTATCCATTAGGGACTGGCGCGCCGGATCAGGAGCCGTGGGGTTTTGCAAATGATTGAGTATGAGCCTGTCCCCCCGTACTGTTAAATTGCAGAAAGCAAGGTCCATGTGGCTAGCAGTTGTCGAGTCTTTGGTGGTAGGGCCACGTTCTCACGCACTAACGGCATCAAATGCCAGCGTCAATGGCTGATGCTGGCCCACCCCTTAAGGCGGCGCCCCAGGACCGAGGATCAGCTACTGTGTTGGACCAGCGGGACATGACTGCTACTCAGAGAAAAAAAGCAAAGTAATAAAGAAAAATAGTTAAAAGGTAAAGGCCCCGGATGGTTGACATTAGTCAGGGGGCCAAGTGCTGGTACAGGTAATAAAGTATGGGCGGGCCCTACCACCTAGCCGGCTACCCCGGTACCGGTTAGTAATGGGTTTGCTGTGCTCCAGGATGAGAGTTTAGCCTTTGAGGAGGCTGTTGTGGAGTCATCGGGTGGTGGTGATTCGCCAACTACCCCGATTGCATCACCCGGGATAGGGAATGACTAGTTTCCTGGTTACTTGTCCACTATCCGGAGGTTACTGAGGATGTTAGCTCTTCAGTATGAGGGGCGCGGATCTGCAAAGCCCGCACCAGGTATCTTTCTCTTTTACTCCTACTTCGCATCATGGTTTCTATGGTCCCCTTGAGTTGGGGACACGCCCTGTGCCCTCCCGAGTGATACTTCTCTGGCTGTCCCAGACACCAGACTCTTCTCCTAAGGCTCCCTGGGGGCCGAGAAGGGAGAGGGACACGGCGTGGTCAGATTCAGACGTACGCGGTGCCGGGTCACGAGCCTGAGGAGTGGGCCCCAGACGTCAGGGTCAAATTCTGACGGCCGGATAGAAGCGGCTTGGCCCGGCAAGACGTCGGTCTAAGTCACACCAGAAAGGGACCCCTCTCGTCCGGATCCGGTTGTTTTATCCATATGAACTACTCGTCTGGAATGTAAGGGGGTTTCCTCTCAGGGGTCTGCGCGCAGGATCCGTGTATTGCTGAGAATGCATTCACCTTTGTATTATGTCTGCTCGAGTCTTTCAGCTCGTCTGATTGGCTTGAGTTTTCAGAATTCGCTTTAATTTTGAAATGTATTTGCTTCTGATAATAATAAAATTTGCTTTTTGGAATAATGATTTGGCAGTAACATTCGAGAGTCAGACTGAGCAGTGCGTCATGATTTCTTGTGTTACATTCTACGGGTTCTCACGCCTTTCTGGCTCTCATTTGTTATGCCAAAACCAAGGAACGTCTTCGGACCCTGTGGGCTGAGCTGAAAGCTATATTTTCTATGATTCCGGGGGGAGTTCCTTGGTCGGTAGCGGGTGATTTTAATTGTTGCTAAGTGTGGACGAGAAAAAGGTGGGCTTCCGTACTACATCGGAAACTACTGATTTTCAAGAGTGTGTCAGTGCGTGTGACTTGATTGATGCGGCCTAATTACGGTTCCCGTTTCACCTGGTGGAATGGGCGGCGTAAGGACGCGCTATATGGATGCGTTGGACCGGTTCCTTTACACCTCGGTGTGGGAATCGGTTTCATGACATCCGTACGGCATTTATCAAAGTCCACGTCTCAGATTTACATCTTCCAACTCAAAGGGCGTAACAAACATTCATTATGTGCCTGAGTAACTCGTGGGGAAATCCCAGCAAAGAAACCATCCCCATTCTCATGGGTGACTAGAGCAGAAATATGATTAAAATAATCCAGAATAACGTTCTTCATAGCTTCCCCTTCGACCCAAACCCCACCATCATTCATGAGTCTAGATAAAGTTTATGTTTTTACGATGAGAGGCATACCTGTGATAAAATTTTGTATTGGCGTCCGCATTTCTAAAGCCAGTGTTGCTTGGCTTTCTCTGTCTCCAGTAGCATCCTCCTGAGTTTCAAGACGACTCAAGAGCTCCTCTAGGAACTGTATTCGTAAGCAAGGTTGGGTCAGTGTGCCCTCGCACATCACTGCCCCTTCCCTAGGTGTTAATCTGCTCGCTAATTTGTGGTGTCGATTACCACCCCATCGTGAAACCGGTCCCACAGTATAAAAAATCCTGCAAGCCCATAACCTCCCTTCTCCCCATGATTCCTCCACAACACCCTAACCCCTCATCATGCAGCCATGCCATCTCGAACCGAAAACCCCTCTTGCAGTCCCACCCTCTAATCTTACGCAGTCATGGATTCCTATAAAGATGGCCGGTTGATTTTAACATTCGCTTTGCTAGATCGTACCCTAAGCCCATAGATGCAATAAGATTTTGTAGTATAGCCAATCGTTCTTGTGGGCAACTTTATCCAATTTTATCTAAATCCAGTATAGGCGTTCCTTGACTTTTCCCCATGTGAATTGATATCCTGTGATAAGGTATTGGGACAGTCCACAGTCCTGAATAGTATTCCCCAAAACTATGAGAGACCAATCGATGGGATTGGGCCCTGCTTTTCTCATGTGAAGAGTAAAAGTCATTAAAGTCCCCACACAAGAACCAAAGTGTAATCGATTTACCTGCTTATAATCTCAATAATTACCCAAGACTCGTTACGCTTGTTCCCTCAGGGATGCCATACGCCAGTTAAGGGAATCCGATGGAATAGTAACCTCAACATTCAAGTATGCGTTTGTTAAACTAAATTTGCCGTATATTCTCCCTCCATAGCTAGTAAAGCTAGTCACACTCACCATATATTATCCACATAAAACGCCATCAAAACAATTGACACGACACGCTCTCGGCATGTACACGTGCCACCTTGGTTTCCATTAAAAAGACAAAAATCGGCGTTTCTTACGAGACACTAGGTCCACAATTCCCGAACTTTCCGGTGGATCTACCAAACCACGACATTCAGCATTAACGTACTCATTCTGGTCGGGCGGACTGGTACAAATCCCGCCTGTGCACGTTTTGAACCGCTATCCAATTGTTTCACCACCGACCGGCGAGTCGAGCCGCTCACCAGTAACCGCTTGTCGGCAGCAGGTTTCGAACGAAGCCAGCACCACCATCATCCGCATCATCACTGTCTCACCAACCGATGCGGCAAAATTTCTAACAGGGGGTTCGCCTCTCTCTCGCCACCTCTTGGGACGAATAGGGTCAAGAGATGACGATAATTAAGTATACCCACACGATAAGCATCCGCGCACTAAGAGGATGTCTTCCTCGAACGCACCGTTGCTCCGGCGCCGCCCTTGGTGAATTAAGGCAATAACAACCAGGACGCATCCCGACCGGGGGGACGTGGTCCTCTAGACTGGACTGCCTCATCCAAGCCCCATACGGTAAAATTCTTGGTGAGACCAGAGGACTCATGCCTTTAGAAATAATTTATCAAGATGCCGAGCAATTCCATAGTAAAAGCAGAAGTATGTACCGTTCATTTCAAATCACCAGCCTCATGATTGTCCTCCGTATCATTTTCCATCGCCTGCTTTAATTAATGAGCTTATTACCGCACCGCAATACGAACACGGGCTAGATGTTTCATAGCGTTCGCCAACCGCGGTTATCACAATGGATGAAAGACCTGACAAATATTACCGACTTGCCTCTACAAACCACATTCAATGTATAGTACCCAGCTAATCTACACCTGTATCACATAGTCAACGTGAACTCCAATTTGACTTAACCCTGGAAACATCCCATCAACAGACTTGACCGGACATATGAGCGTTATGGTCTTTCAAACGACCACGACCCTGCTTCTAGCACGACACCATGTCCGCTCTCATGGTAGGAAGGCCAAAGAGAAACAAATTAGAGTGTAATTCTTATACACGCATCCCCATCACAGGCTGCCAAACCGATGCAGAACCTGCCGCATATAATCCACTTTAATCAGCTTGGCCGTCAAGAAACGCCGACCACGGAATACCCATCAACTCCGTCACCCTCGCCACACCATCATCACGTTGTTGCTGGCCGGATCGCCATGATCCTTGTCAAACCACGCCTGCTTACGTGTGATCCTTTCAACCACACCTGCTTACGTGTAAAGCTACCTATCGGTAAGAATCGAAACCTTAGGAAGGAGAGGAGGTAGAGAGAAAACCCTAGGAAGGGAGATTATTTATTATTATTATTATTATTATTATTATTATTATTTATTATTATTATTATTATTATTATTATTATTATTATTATTTTATTTTATAAAATAATATGTTATTCAAGAAACTGAACCATATAACAAACAAGTAATTTCTGAATTTTCAATTAAACATAAAAGGAAAGGGTCAAATAAGCATCGAACTTTACTTAAGAAGTCAATTAGGCACCTAAACTTTTTAAATTAGCATTCAAACCATCAACATTGTATTTTTGTGCAATGAAGTCAAAACTGGTTAGTGACTTGCCTATCATCAGGTCATTAAGATTCTGATAAACTCTACGCGATATTTCTGGCAATATAGTGACGGTCACTGTAGAACGGTTGCCGGCGAATCAATGGAGGAGAAGGCAACTCGTGGGTTGCCTTCTCACGACTGAGAAGGCGACCATCTTGGTTGCCTTCTCTGGGGAGAAGTTGTCTTCTCCTCCATTGATTCACAACGATTGTAGAACGATCGTCGGTTACTTTATTGTCAAAAATTTTGTCAGAATTGGTTGGAATCCTAGTGACCTGTGATAGAATGTTACTAACCAGTTTTTAGACTTCATTGAATCAAAATACAATATTAATGGATTTAATTGTTACTTTAAAAAGTTTAGGGCCCTAATTAACTTTTAAGTAAAGTTGGAGGCTTATTTGACCATTTTTTCAAAATAAAAAGATAATTTTTAACCTTTAATCAAATGTATAAAATTAAAATGTTTTTTTATGAGTTATTTTCTAAAAATTATTTTCAAAAAAATATTTTTTAAGTTTTCAAATAAACCCTAAAAAGATCAATTACACTCTTTTTTGTTAACAATAAGTGCAATTTTAACACTTTTTCCTTTTATTCTCAAAAAAAAAAAAAAACACAACACACACATTTTTCCTTTCTTTTTTTTTTTAAAAAAAAAAAAACACTTTTTCTCCTTTATCCTTTAGATAAAACAATTAAATATTTGAAATGAGGGTAGTTTGCCAAGGTGGATTTGGATCAACTTTAGGCATCAATTTCTGTGTCTGACAACCAAATGAACCCAAATTTACTTCCCTCTCTCACCTTGTCTCTCGCCGGTCTCTATTCGCTGCCCTGCTCTCTTTTCTCTCTCTACAACTCCGACAAATGTTGACGGACGGCGAACCAACGGCGGCGTACGACGCCGGAGGAGCCGGAGGAAAGTTCCGAAAGAGGCCACTCCGGAGGCTCAAGCACGCACGATTCCTCCCACTGCCCTAAGAAACCCTAGTTGCTTACCAAGCTCGTTGTTGACCCTGCCTCCAAGCTTATCAATGCCGGTGCTCAGCGCTTCCTCGCTCCTCTCTTCGCAAACGCCTCCCTCCCCCTCTTCATTCTCCGCCAACTCCAGGTCCTCCCCTCTCTCCCTGAATGTGTGTAGTCTTCGGTTAGGGTTAATTTGATTTTGGAGAAAGGTACTGTCTTGAATTATTGAACTCGCGGGGGTTCAATTGACAAGAGCTTGGAAAGTTATGTATTTGTGTTGTCATTGCATTATAAATTACTGTTTTTTAGGCTGACTCTATTTCTCAATTAAATAACAGGGGTGAAAATCCTGCATTTGTTATCCAATGACTTGTTATTTTAATTATTGTTATTACTTTAGTGTTTTTTTTTTTAATCTTTGATTTGTGTTTCTGTGGATTATTTATGAAATCCTTTTTATGATATGTAATTGAATGGAAAAGGCGGTTCCCCCCCTAAAATGATTTGGTAGTTTCAATAGCTTTCAATATATAGATGTTTTATGTTTCCATGAAAATGGGTGATTTGACATTATTGAAAGTTCAAAATCTGAAACTGTTAGAAACTTATTTGTAGTGTTATATTCATAGACCCTATAGTATGTGCATCAAAAGTGTGCTTTCTTTTACTTCTGAGGTTTTCTGTAGGAAAAATATATCCTACAATTTTTTATACGAATTTGATTGAATTTTCTATATTGGATGACAACATTTTCCAGTGTTTTGACTAAAGATACCTATATAGAAGTAATTGCTAAAAGTCAAATAACTGAAATATGCAATAAATAATGATTGCTGAACAGTTTCCTCTCTTAAATAAATTAGGAAGTGATTTAGGGAGTTGGGTACTTGGGTGTGGTGCTTTGCCCAAGTGCTTGCAGATTGACTATTGAGTCATGGGTTCAAGCATTTGAACTGATCATCCTGGGAGTTTCTGAAAATCAAGACAAGGTTACATGTATCTTTCTTCTTGACCATGCATAATGTGGGGGTATTGTGCACAAGTTCTAACGTTTTCTTAAAAGCAATAGTCTCAATGTCTGAATTTAGGATTTGGATGAGTTAAGCTTAAATGCAAATGTTGGCCCCAAATTGACATTTCTGAATTGAGCTGTGTCCTTGCTTGGTCTCTTTTTTTCTTTAGTTACTTCCTATTCTCATGTACTTATTGCTACTTGCCTTTTGGTGATACTTGCCTTTTTTCTTTGTGATTTTTCTGACTCGTGTGAATTTTGTAGAATTGGTGCTTTTATGTTATTGGATATTATAATGGAAATTACATTACTGTGTTACTGGTTCACTCAGGTTGATAAGTTTCAAAATAACTATCTGTCTGATTCTCCTCTTGTCATATTACCTTGCACAAGTAAAAGCCATCTTGAAGATGCGGTTATTGTTGTAATTTAGAGTCCTTTCGGTAATAGAGAAGCAATAAAATTACTCAAGTATTGGTAACAATTAGTATTTAGTTACCTTCACTTAAAATTTTATTATGATATTAGTAGTAACCTCTCTACTTAAACCTCTAACAAGATGGAGGATAAGCTTTAAGAATTCATCGATAAATATGTAGGTTGTTATCCTGATATCTATTTCACGGTTTGTTTATCATGTTTTATATGCTAGCATCAGGTGATTTTTCGTAGTTGTAGATAGCTGTGTTATCATTGTTTTCTGGCACTAGTGAAAGAGGTCTAAAAAAGTACTCTTTCAATAAATTATGTTTACTGTTATTACTTGTGATGTCTCACCATTTTAGTGATGTAAGGCCTGCTACACTTGTTCTGCACAGAGAGAAGGCAAGAGTCCATTGATGTACTTCAGGATTCAGGTCCCAATGTAAGTCTCATGTGTTTCCTTAAAAGCATAAATGAATACTACTCTTTGTATTTGCAATGGCGGTAGCATGAGTTTTCATGGAACTGTAATGCATTCTTCATGTTTTGTCTGCTGCTTTTATTTCTTTATCTCTGACTTCTGTGTGGGTTGTTAATGCATCCTACTGTTGGGCATTCAGTTATCTTGTAAGTCTTTGGTACTGTGGGTTATGTTATTATGGAGTATTAGGTTTGTTTTACATTTAAAGGGGAGGGGATTTTTTTTATTTATTTAAATATGCGTTATGTATATATGTTAATTAACCTTGTGGTTTACAATGCAAACCCTCTATGCCTAGTTCTGAAGGGGCTAATCACATATTGTATTGCCTTGGGGGGCATAGTCTACTGTGAGAAATATATTCTTACATTCAAACACATTTTTGTTTCTATCAAATAAAAAGAAAACTAGTGACTTTACAGATATATCATATATGTTTTATTTTGATCCTTTAACTTGAAATATAAAATTGAAAGTAGTATGACTGCTACTTCTTATTTGGTTTGTTAAGGTCTCTCTTATATTTCAATTGTTTCCATTTGTAATCCATATTCCATCATTCTCTCAAGAAATTACGGAGTATTAAATGATTTTTCCTCACATAATATTTTGGCCATAGAAGTTATAATTTTTCTTGCTATTTTTTTCCCTGTGGGTGAAGAATCATTCTGGGGTTCTACAACCAACAGTAATGAAAGCAATGGCACTGCATACCATTCTGACAGCAATGCATTCTCTGAGCTTGAGCAATTGCTGAAGCAGAAAACTTTCACTAGGTATGCTTTGACTCTTCCTGCTGCTATAGTTGATATGGATTTCTGTGTGTGTATTTTTTTTTTCCTGTGGGTGAAGAATCATACTGGATTCCAACATGTATATGATCCCTAGTAATATGAAAATTTTAACTTTTGAGTGTTGGAGAAATTATTATTCGGTTTATCTTCTGTGGTTCTGGTGTCAATTTTATTTGATTTCAGCATGCATATGACTAAAAATAACAGAACTGTTGACTGCAGATCTGAAATTGATCATGTATGTGATTCAGCATGTTAATGATCTCTAATAACCAGAAATGTTAACCTTTTAGAGTGTTGGAAATTATTATTTTGATCTTTTGCTGTTGTTCTGGTATTTATTTAATTTGATTCTACATGTATATGATCATTACTAACCAGAATGGTTAACTATGCAGATATGAAATTTGGTAGACTGACGAAACTTTTGCATTCAAAGTGGTAGATTCCTCTATTGGGGATTGTGACAGAAGAGTTGAAGCTGATTATTCTTTACACCAGCCCAGTACTTTCAGGTGGTTTGCTGGAAGAAAACAAGACTGAGAGACTAACATCTCGAGGAGTTTTTACAACACCTGTCATCAGCTCAAAGTAAGTTCTTAAACATTAGGGACTTGATGGTTTGTTAGGGATTGGTCCTCCAATCCTGTTCAATCCATATTGGGCCTGTGAGATTAGGTGGTGGAACATCACTTTATTCCAACTATTTGAATTATAATCACGATGGAGAGGGGATGGAGTTGTTTTTCCAAATGTTTTTTCTTTTGGGCCTCTGAGATTAAGCTGTGGAACCCCACTTAACTCCTAATATTTGAATAAATATTTGGAAGAACATGGGGTTTTTATCCCAATATTTTGGATAGCACGCTAGATGGTCTTAATGATATTCCTTTGGTTCCATGTGCATTATCATTGATAGTGGTACTCATATAAATATGTGTATCTGACATTTTCTATTAATGCCTTCAGATACATGAAAATGATGTTGCATCTCCAGCTGAGCTTGCAAAATCCTTTATGGACAGTAGGCCATCAAAGGTCTCACCATCAACACTGAGTTTGCGCAGTCAAGGCAGTTAGAAAAGATGCATCCCTCTTGAAAAATGGTGCCGTATGATTCTAAATCACCTTATCATTTCATTAGCAAATAGACCTACTTGGTCGTGTTGGGGTTCCTGAAAATGGTTTTTAATACTTCAAGATCCCGTGTAGATCTGCTATATACAGCATGGTCCGCACACCATATTCCAGAGTTCGTGCAACTAATAAGGTTGATCTCTTTCTTTATTTTTCAATCTGGAATGGTGCCCTACTTCCTGAACATCAGTATTTAATACACCTTTATCAACTTCCAGGCTAGTGGCTCCATGGATTATGTCTTTGGTAGGCCTTCATCATCTCAGTCCGTGTTGGAGCATGATGAATCATTTCAGTCTAAACAAGTGGTACTTAACGGGACTGATTTATGGGTTTCATTTCTTCTGTCCTTTACTATTTTGTTATAAATCATTTTTTCTTACTTTTTAGTTTTTGGGTGTGTGCTATTTCTCAGTCCGGAAAGCGTAGGAATTCTGTATTAGATGATGATCTTGGATCTGGTGGGCCCATTCGGAGGATAAGGCAGAAACCTAATCTTTTATCTCATGAAGTCTCTGGTGTTTCTAAACACCATCTACATTTAACACAGAAAGTATCTAATTTTGTTGAAGAAAACACGGATTATAGAACTCCCAGTACAAGTTGTGCATCATGTACCTAACAAGTCTTGTGAGACGGCTGCTAAAATATTGGAGCATCTTGATAAGCTTACTCCAAAGAAAAAGTCATCCGAGTCTAAACTAGCTTCCTTAAAAGAGAAGTCCCCTTCTAAATTTACAAGCATGGTTGATGGACAAGGCGTTAGAATCCATGAGGGTTTAGATTCTTCAAAGCTGCTGCAGAATGTCCGAGATAGTTATAAGTCTGAGGATCATTTGAGTGCTGCCACTCCTGATTCCCACATTTCTGGTTTGCCAAAACTGGACATTGTTAAAGAAAATGGGACAAAGAAGCTAGTTGATATGGAATAATCCTTTAAGCAACAATGAGCTGATGCATCAACATTTTGTAACTCCTGAAAGGAAACATGCCTATAAGACAAGCTCGTATGAGGTGTGCTATCTCTTGTTTATTTGTTCTACTGCCTTTACTCACTCTAAAAGTTGTTTGACCTTTCTGAAAGCTTTGGTTGCAAATACTTTGTAGTCTCCTTCTGGCTATTGTGAAAGAGTATGCTGTTTCTAGTTGTCATTGTTAATGCTAATCAACTTGTCTTACATGATACCGTGTGCTTGGTTGTATACTTGGATTGTAGACAGTCCCTTACACTGGCCTCTACCTGCCACTAGACAGATTTTATTTTTATTTTTATTTATTATTTTTATTTATTTATTTTTTTGGGTTGGGGGAGGGGATGGTGCGGGGGTTATATTGTTTTGGGTTTGGTCTAGTGGCCTCTACCTGCCACTAGACAGATTTTTTTATTTTTTTTTTTGGGTGCGGGGGTTACATTGTTATGGGTGCTAATACCATGAGTCCTTGGTGCAGAATGCTTTTCAGCTGCATCATGATGTACAATCTATTGAATCTGCACCTAAACCTGTGACCGAGGTGATCACGAAGGCAGAAATCTCTCTTGTTGGTAGCACACAATTTATCAGTAAAGAACTATCTGGAGACAAACTTTCAACTCTCCTGAATTTAGGACCCCCTCTCGGATTTTTGAGCAAAAGAACCAGTGAGGTGACTCCTGATGGTGTTATCAAAGGTGTAAAAAATTCTTACTCACCAACTAGTGTTGATGCTCACCAGTCCCCAGAGGTTACCCAATCAACCTTGGTATCTGACAAATTGGAGCAGACATATAGTAATAAAGTCTATCTACAGCTTTTTCACTACCGTCAGTTACTGAAACTAAAGGGTCAAGCTCAATATTTTGGAATGGGTCAAAACCAGAAAGCTCAAGCAGGTAAATTTACGAGTTCTTGCCTTGGAAAGATTATTAGTAAACTTTCCATATTTGTTTCAAAGCATATTTGTAATACTGTAAAGTCTAATAGATAATGATGTTACTGACCACCTCTTGCTGAATTTTCTTTCATCTTCTATTGTAAATCTAATTGATCTGTTTGTCTGTACTATTATTTCTGTTTTGTAGAAAGGATGATGGTGTGTAATACACTAATACCCTTTCCTATTAGATAGGAAATTAGTAGTGTTGCAAGTTGTAAAAAAATTTGAAGGCACTCTTTTCTATATGAATGGTTAAGGCTAGTTTTGTGGAAAAGCGAGGTTGGGTGTAAGAAAAGACTTGATTCTATATTTAACTTAAGCTGGAAAGTGTGTTTATTTGAAAGTGTCAGTGGATAATACACAAATAGAGAAACAGTAGAAGATAAAAGTACAGGACTTAGTTTTAATTTAGCCAAATACATCGAAGTAACTAAGAGAAGTGGTTGTTTCCTGTATACTGTATTTGAAAGCGCCATTGAATAAATATGCATAGAGAAACAATAGAAGATAAAAGTACTTGACCAAGTTTTAATAATTAGGGTTGTTTCCTTTGTTAGCTTTTTTTCTCCCCATCCATGTTTGAAATTCAACTTGTCAGGTATCTAAAAGTTTGTGCTTCTTTCTGCAGCCCGGCTAACCTTGCTCCAGAACAAACTGATTCACAAAAAGCTGAAACATTGATGTTCCATTAGTTGCATCAATTGCAACATCAGCAACTTTTTTTCCTCAAAGAGTGCTCCTTCCAACACTTCCTCTGTGTGCAATGGCCAATTATCTCCGAGTAATGGTTTCTCATCAACCTCAATTTTGGCTTCAAGTAATTGTGAAAACCATGGTTTTACCACCAGTGGTCCAAGTGAGGCTGCCACTTTCACAACCAGTGTAACTGCCACAAATGTTGCAGCAAGCACCTCTGCCTCTGGCGGCAGCAGCATATTTGCAGGTACAATAACATCATTGTTTTCCTGGGCGCCTTTTGGAAACATGGATGCCCTATATTTCCCCTGTGCTTTTTCAGCATATCAATAACTTTCAATTCATAAACTTCAGATCTGTTAGTCATAAACTTCCCTTAAGTTTTACAGGTGTGTCATTAGCAGCTGTACGCCCTGAATGTAGCACTTTTGCAGGCAATTCTTCTGCAGCATCTTTTTCAACTGGCAACCTGTTTCAGAGTACTGTGTTTAATGCAGGAGGTTCTGTTGATAATGCAAAGCCAACTCTGCCTGGATTTGGCAGTGCAACTGGGTTGCAGCAGATCACAACCACCCAATTTGGTTCATCAATGTCAGCTCTTGTCTCTGGAACTTCTGGGCTTACATCATTTGGTTCTACTGGTTCATCTACCACACCCTTTTCTTCTGGTGCTATGTTTGGTCCAACTTCTACAGCTTCATCAGAGAGCAATCTTACTGGCTCCAGCAGTGCTGTGATCTCCAACGTATTTTCTTTTGGTTCCAGTTCTTCAGCAGCTGCTCCTCCTCTTACATTTAGTTTTGGTGCCAGTTCTACAGCATCTTCTCCTGAAACCAAACCACTTGCCTCTTTCAGTGGTGCCACTCCTGGTGTATTCAATTTTGGTAGCAGCTCTGTGGCCTCCTCTTCAAGCAGTGCCACTGCTGCAGTTTTCAATTTTGGTGGCAGTTCTGTGGCCTCTTCTTCCACCAATGTCACCACCACAGGGTTTGGTTTTAATTGCACTGCTTCTCCCTCTCCATCAGTGCCACTCCCGGTGGAACTTCTACTTCCTCAATCAGTCTTTTCAGCGCCGGTAGCAATGCCACTCCTGGAACATTCACTTTTCATGCCAGCTCTTCAACCTCTTCACAGTCTACCCCAATGACTTCCAGCAGTGCCGGTGTTGGGATTTTTGGTTCAGGTTGGCAATCTCCCGCCTTTGGTTCTTCCCCCTCACCTACTGGTTTCACCTTTGGAGCATCCTCGTCTTCATTCTCTACCTCTAATACTGCACCAATGGCTTTTGGATCATCTCTTGGTGCCTCTAGCAGTCCTGCATTTACATTTGCAGCAGCGTCTTCAACTTCTGCATCCCCGTCCATGTTGGGAAGTTCTACTGCCACCTTTGATGCTGCCCCAGGAAACGATGACCAGATGAATATGGAGGACAGCAGCATGGCTGAGGATCCCGTACAGTCATCTGCACCCACAGTTTCTGTATTTGGCCAAGCCGCCTCTTCCTCTTCTCCCTCTTCTGTTACATTTGGCTCAATGGTTCCGCTGTCTAATACTTTCCAATTTGGCGGGCAACAGAATCCAGCTACTCTCAAAACTCATCTCTATTTCAGGCGACTGTTCCAACGCCTAATCCATTCCAATTTAGCGGGCAACAGAATCCAGCTGCTCTCCCCACCCCCAGTCCATCTCCATCCGCGTTTCAACCACCAGGCAGTCTAGGCTTCAGCACAGGTGGGAGCTTCTCATTGGGCAGCTCCGGTAATGACAAATCCGGTAGAAGGATCGTGAAAATTAATAGAAACAAGAACCGAAGGAAGTGAGAGCTTCAAGGAAAGACTCTCTCTGGCGAGGTGGTCATATCATTTGCAGGATCCGGTGAGTCATTCTCTTTTTGGCTTGTGGGCTATAATATCTCCATGCAGTAGACTTTGGGGCACATCAATTTGGTGTGTAATTTTGTCACCACAATACAATATTTCTGAAATGGCATTATTGTCGCAATTTTGTATATGTGCCTCTAGTGAATACAAGAATATGATAGTGTTATAGAGTCGAAGTAATACATGATACTATGATAGTGTGTATTTTACCTCGTCCAAATGTCTTATCAAACTTCTTTTTGTATCTTTACGTGTAACATCAAAAGGAAATCTTATGTAGTTGGGAACATTGATTTTACTATGTCTATGATCTCAACTTCTTTTTCCTCACATTCCCAAATTTCCAAATTTTGTGGTCGAGAGCTTTTAGTTATTTATGCTTAAAAGTATTTGTCACACTTATATTTGCAATTTAAAAAGTACTCAGCAACTTTACCGTTGCTTTATAAGTGTTAATAAGTTTATCTTTAGGGAAAAGAGTAAATATGTCTTTAAACGGTACACGAACAATTCAACAAGTTATTGACAAAATGATTATCGCTGAAAAAAAAAATGCTGCCACCAAGTCAACTATCATTGGATCGAATTGGTTGCCTTATTTCAATTGATGAAGAAGGTGACCATTAGTTGCTCTTTGATATGAAGAAGGTGACCGACGTGGTTGCCTTCACGAACAATGGCGATTTTGCTCGGTCATCATAAATTCTTATTAACTAATTATTTTAGGTTATTGGGTATAAATGCATCAAAATGATAAGTGGGAGAGTTTAATTGTACCTTTTAATAATTAAAATACTAGTATGAACTTATTTATAATTGTCAAATGATAATCAGTGGTCGAGCGCGTATCTGTAGTCATCCTAAAAATGGGAGAGGTCACAGGTTTTTGGAGTGTACAATTGTGCTTCAATATTGAGAAATCTTGTAGGCGACAATGACTCTTTGCTTTCAATAGGGTTGAGAAAAGTAGTATGGAAGCGTAAAGAGTTTAATTACCGAATGTTGGTTCTCGACTATGAGGACTTTCACCAATTTTGTTCCTTGACTATCAAAATTCTCAATTTGGTCCTCAAACTAGGCGATTTTTACCCGATTTGGTCCTAAGTGTTATTTGGCCTCAAACTTAAAGGGCAATTTCGGAGATTATTAAAAAGAATTATTATTGCTTCATCATCTTCAATCCAAATTATTATTATCATCTCCAATTTCCAACCAGCATCATCACCATCAACGCAACGACAGGAAGCGAGAAGAGGGAAACCGTTGCTCGCCACTGACCTGCTCTGCTTCGCGGAAAAGGACATCGCCAGAGTCGCTTTTGAGATGAGAGGATAGTCGAGGGAGAGAGAGAGATCGAGGTCCACTGTCGTGCCTTGCTGCTGCCACTGGTCAATACTTCGCGATCTACAGTCTGCGTCGACGAGTGAGGAGTGATGGTGAGAGGTTGCCGGAAAGGAGCTAGCTGGAAACTAGAAGTCACCTCAGATCCGCACGCGCGTCGGTGCTTTACTCTCCCACTGATGTAGGGTTATATGGTTTTGCTTGAAAGACAGATGATTTCTCAACTCATTGCTCAAATTTTCGACTGGAGTTGTGCAAAGGGTTCGTATTTGGGAAATTCAACAATTAGGAAGGTTTTGTTGTCTGAAATAAGGCCAAAAACGCGTGGAAATAAATTAGTACATTCGAGAAAGGAAATCAAGTGCAATTACAAAAATGTACTCAAGTTTATTGGCACTTAACAAAGCTGGTTTGACTTAGGACCAAATCGAATTAAAATGCCGTAGTCGAGAGGACCAAAATTGAGGAAATTTTGATAGTCAAGGACCAAATTGGTGAAATCCTCATGTCGAGGGACCAAATCCCGGTTAATTTAACGTCGGACAGAAAGTATGTAATTTTCTATCCTAGTTCGACAATCATAAATCATGAATTATAGTTCATCCTTGTAAAGGTGGAACCAATGACATAAGATATAATTTTAATCATACTAAGATTCATTTTTAATACATGAATGTTCATTAATTGGAAAAACAGAGTTCCCATTGTATTTGTAGTTACGAGAAACATATTTTAATAATAAATTAATAGATATTTAAGATATCAGTTATCAAATAAAAAACTGACATCTTCATATGGATATACTTAACAACATGAACGTTTATTTTCTTTAAGGATGATTACTTATCCATGTTATGCGTAAATGTAGCGCAGCGACTCAATTATGTTGTGAGCACGTGGACGCCCCACCTATGTTAAAGGTGGAGCACTGTGAATTCTCATACTAATGCAATGGGACACTATGCATATAAGTAGTTTTTTTATTATATACTTATATATAGTATTCTCAATAAATATTATCTCAATTAATACTATAAATAGTACCATAATACTTATACATTAATTATAGACCCATAATTATCATATTGAAAAAGATACTGAAAAGCGTATGTTTATTTACTCGTAGTCACTGAAACAATGCATGTGTAGACACCGAGTCCCAGGCATAATTTCCGCGAATTAGTTCTGGATCTGTAGAAATGCCATAAGCATGGTTATGTGGATTCCTAAGGATATATAAGATTATACGAGACTCATTTCATAAATTGCAAGAGCATTACAATTCATCACTGATCAAATACTCTCCCGCTACGGCCAGCGGCACTC
>VALG01011758.1:0-14393 GCA_009835305.1 Ipomoea purpurea
GCTTGAAACAAATTGTTACTTCAAACTGTTGAATAACCAAACACTTTCTTTAGCATTTTGATCTTTGGGTTATATCATATTTACCAATCGTCATCTTTGGGTTACATTATAATTAAAAAAAATTAAATTTTTATTATTTCATCTAAATTCCTTAAATTAGGAATTTCTTCATCCATAATAATTTATTCAACAATAATGGTTGAACTAAATTAACACTAAGCAAAACACCTAAGGATTGATACGTTGATTCATTCATTGATCTTGTATATAGTAATGTAATTAGTATGTACATTATTTTATACTATATGGTTGTATTTCTAGTGGTTGAGGTTTAGTCTAATTCTCTAGCCTACAGGATAAGAGAATATTATGTAGGCTCTATATAGGGATAGACTCTCTCTCTGTAATCAATTTTTCAGATTATTATTTATCTCATTAGGTGATCAGAGGGTTTTTTTTTCGAATAGGGTGCTAAAGAAACCACTTTATTGTGTGGTAAGTTAATAAATTCCCAATTATTTCTTTCGTAGCGCAATATCTTGCGTATTTTTGTATGTCCCTCCTCATATATTCTTTCCGGTTTTTCATATTTATGGTTTATAGTTCTGGTAGAGAACGCAAGTCGCTGGAAACCTATCGATTCCTCTTGTCTCGGCGCCCCAGACTGCCTTCCGGTGTACGCGAAATCCAAACACCCCATACCACGTGACCGAAATATAACCATATTTAACCACCCGCTGTGCCAGGAACCCAAAGAGCTTTATAACCTAATGTTATTCGGCGGGATTAATGCAATTTAAAAAAAAAAAGATTATATAAACCAAGATTAAAAAAATTGGTATATAATATATGAGTATTTTCTAGTTTTTATATTAACCACCTGTGGATGATATAAATAAGGGCCTCTATTGCTCACCACCAATTACTATGGACGCAATTGAACCAAGGCAATAGTGGATGTAGGTGAAAGAGAACTCCTTGGAAATTGCTGAACCCATTTAGCGAATATTTACTCCCTTTAAAATATGAAACTCTGTAAAACTTTAACCAAGTTCCAAAAACTACTTTAAACCTGTCGCTCCTGCCCAATTGCTAAAGAAGCAACCATATGGACATATCATCTAGTATAAAGATCATATAAATATACTAAGACGGCATTTTACGCTCTTAGTTCACCTCCCCTCAGCCGGAGGATGAACGCCTTTGTGCTAAGTTGAGACTATGTAATAAATCATTGAGAGAAAAAGTGTAGGAGGGGTTGCAGCATAAGTCTAAAGCCAAAAAACTCCCTGATGAGCTCAAAGATATACGTCTCACACAAAACCGCTCTATGGTGCTCCTCAGTCTCCTATGCCGCGAGTGAGTAGTACCAAGTCTCGCTCCACGTTAGTGAGTGCGGATGCAACCACCCCTCTACAAGTCCAAACCGAAAGCATGATGGCCCACACAATTTAACCTTGTTCACCCACCTCGAAGAATAGCTATTAAATAGAACACCGGACATGAGAGAAAAATATAAGGGGGCGAAGGGACGAATTTGTGTAGAGTGTGGGCTTTGTAACCGTTTGTACTTGACCGTCGGTCGCATATCGCAATCAAATTTCAGTAGTAGTTGCGTAAGTTTTAGTTACAACTCAACGGGTTCACTGCTTTTGGCCACAACTTCTGCTCAGAACAACCACATAGACACAAAGCTCACGAAGCGAAAGCACATGGGTCTTATTGTATGTCTTTATGGTTAAGGCGACTCGGAGTAATGGGAGGAGCAATCTTAGTACTTTCGTTGAACAGGGAGAGAATATTCATCAGGAAGGCGAGGCCCCCGATGCTGGGTGTGCCACCTCCCCTGGTAATATGAAGCCCTCTGTTCTCCACGTTGTGGAGCACTGTGCAACACATCTAGTCTATGTGTAAGTGGGACTCCGAAGGAGATACAAATCTATTAACTAGTGTGGCAGCGTAACATTCCGGTCATAACCAACTGTGGCAAACATGAGCAGCATGTTTGTTCATCGCAAACGCCATGACATGGAAACCAATCTTACATACCCGCGACAAGCACCGAGCAAAATCACCATCGAGGTCAGAAGAGCGTTCTCGACTCCTTGTAGTTCAAGACGATCTCGATAACATAACAGACAGTCCACACGTCTGATTGATGTCTAGCGAAAATTTCGTTGTGATCTAGCTCAGTTGGGAGCGATATCTCTGTGCACACAATGAGGCCGCTTGAGCACTCGTGGGTGCATTTCCAGTATCACATGCTCGTAATGTGCAGCATACACCGAATTAATAAATGTGGTGTGCACATAAGCCCAAAGATATCCAAGGCCCATGTTTGTTGCCAACGGTACACCCAAATTTATCCCTTCAGTCTATATGGGCGATGCCCATCATACATTCAAAACTTCATGTCCCGAGATGTAAAAGTTTCTCAACCCAGACTTCTTAGACCCAACTACCCGAAAAAATCGGAAAGCGTAAGGCCCATCCCTAATCACCTCGACATGCCGGATGTGTTGCACACCAACACCATAAGGTCGAGAAGAACTATCGAAGGTATTTCATCTAATTGTAGATTTTCTCTAAGGGGCAGCGATTCATTATGAAATTACCCTATGGAATTCCCAAAAAAGGGCCATGGAAATCTACCAAAACTACAGAGGACACCGTAGAAACATGGAGCTTCATGTGGTGAGTATACCCGTATTACTAGCCTTCCTGTGTAGGTAGGGGACTTCTACTTGCCGAAGAGTTGTAAAACTATCCCGATGTTCTTTCCACCGAGAAAACCCTACATCAAAAGTTCAGTTGATGGACATTTTAATACTGACCTAATCGGTACATACTCAGCCCAAGAGAGAGACCGGTCGATTACCCAAATTATAATAATTAGAGTTACGGAGCATATATAGATATAGAAGGCCCTGGTCGAAGATTATGTTGTGCCGTCCAGGCAACCTCTATAATCCGTAACTAATATAAGCCAAAGCCCATAAACCTCTCTAGTACATTAGGGATTAGGTCTCTCTAGGTCCATCAAAATAAGACTTCTCTTTATAAGATTACTTGGATAAATCCCAGTTAATAAAATAGGAAACTTAGGAGAATACATCTCAAATATGTGATATAATTCCAACTATGCATCTATATTGGCTAGAGGGCTCCCTGACTCCACCACCAAAAAATAATTACTGTGTTTGCTCAAATACCTGTATATTTAACCCTTAGGAGAAATAATATAGAAAAAAAATAAAAAAAAAAAAAATAATGTTAATGGAACCTCACTTAAATAAAGTGAATTAAATTAAATCGCAAGTAAAGCTTAATAAAATGAAATTGTAAGTCTATTAAAAATTCAAAAGGCTTGAATTAGTTTTTTGTTTATATGCCATAACTAGGAAGCTATGTTTAATTGGATAACGTGTTAAAAAGAGCCGAGAACTTAAAACCCATGCTCAACAAAACACTATTTTATATAGTTTATGATTCCCCCTTAGGGTTTCCCCTTAAATAATTATGTGTTTAATGATTGGTGATGATTATTATTGGTGATTGATATAATGATTCCATGGAGGAATCTTGATAATCTTGATATTTTGGAGTTTCTTGATAAATTATGGTGTTCTTGATGATTAATAGAGTTCTTGATGATTATGTGTTGTTCTTGATAATTGTGTGATGTTCTTGATGTTTATGATAAAACTATGATTTTGATGATTTGAATATGATTAAAGCCATATGTTAAATTGGGAATTTCGTATTGTGTTATCCTTGATATAAATTGGGTGGGATTTCGCATGTTCAGGTGTTAATTATTTTTAGAAGTCATGTTAGAATATGTGCAATATGATTCTCGATTTTGATCCATTATTTGACTACGTGGTGTCGTCGTTTATGTTTAAAAGTGTATAAACATGGTTTCGGGTTCCACAAAAGATCCCGAGACCAAAGTGTTGAAAAAGAGTCAGTGGGGGGTAGGTGGGGGTAGGGGAACCCGCAACCTACCCGCTGCCCCAATTGGGCATCGCCGGCGGGTGGTCCTCCACCCGCCGGCCACCCGCTGGTTTTCCCCACTTCAGGATGGTGGTTTCCCCGACCCTCGTGGTGTCCCAACGGACTCCGTTTATCGTGCCTAAGTCTAGGTTGATGTTTCGGGTACCGTTCGTAGGATAAAAGAGTCTTATATATTACATGCTAGTTGAATTGGTACCCCATTGGCCTAGGTAAAAGAAGTATGAATCCCTTAGGATTATTCCTAGTATGTGGATGACCACGCATAGGTTTCATTATATGTTTTCTCCCCTTCCCAATGTGTTAATGTGGGTTGCATGTGCTTGCTATTTGTTATGTGTGCATGATACCCCGATTTTGGCTGCGTCAAATTGGTTATACATGAGCTGCGGTTCATAAGCTGGCTGCGGTCAGAAATACACTTTTGGGCTGCGGTCTACCATTTGGTTGCGATCAAATGTTTTGCATGAGCTGCGGTTCATAATCCTAGCTCCGGCCAGTGATACACTTTTGGGATGCAGTCCACCGTTTGGCTGCGATTCATCGATTGGCTGCGGTCAACCCCTTCATGCTGCGGTATGAGGCAGGGTGCTGCGGGGTCGTGTTAGCGCTATATGCACTGACCCTCATGTATGGGCATGCGATTGGTCCTGTGGCGCCACCAAAGTGTGCTTATGTGATAAGATAGTGATTGAATGATGATATAAATGATGTGAAACAAACTTGTGACCTTAGGATATATGCTAGTGTTTTATATGCTTGATTATAACTGCTGAATGTGTTTGTCCCTACTTGTCGAGTCTATTCCTGGTTTTAAAGCTAGAGTCCCCTAAGTATATATCTTCCTGCTTCAAAATGGTTTCATATATATATATATATATATATATATATATATATATATATATATATATATATATATATATATATATATATATATATATATATACCTATATTGTATTTTAACGCGTTGGAGTGGGGTTACCAGCATTATTCGCTGAACAGATATATTTGGTTTTCAGGCACAGATGATTAAAACCGGAGCGCGCTAGAGGACCCGTGGCCTAGTTAGATAGCTTTCCTTTCGGCCTGCGTGCCTTGATGATGTATTGACATTGCTTTAAGGATATTTAGTTAGTGTAGCCTGTGCATCTGAGTTCTCCAGCTCAGATGTGGCATAACACCCCAAAACATTTGTGATTAGTATGCTCTGTTTTGGGATTGATTAATAGAATTACTTTCCTATTATAGGATTAAAAAGCTTTAAATTTTAGGGG
Organism: Ipomoea purpurea; assembly: GCA_009835305.1. Classification (NCBI taxonomy): domain Eukaryota; kingdom Viridiplantae; phylum Streptophyta; class Magnoliopsida; order Solanales; family Convolvulaceae; genus Ipomoea; species Ipomoea purpurea. Next base: position 5,289 of record VALG01011758.1, read on the forward strand.
TGTTACATGATTAGCGCTCAATGGGATATGGATCAATTTGATGAGGACAAGGAGCGGCCGGTTAATCTAATTGGGGTCCAGTTGGAGGGCAATTAATTTAATTGGGCCGTGCTGATTACATGGATAGTAAATAAACTTATTGGACTATCCATTAGTATTCAAATAATGAGTAGCATATTATTTCCTTTATAATAAGTAGTCTAGTTATTTGTTTTAGTTAGACTTTAGTGCTATGTTTGAATTCAAACTATCCATGTCCTAAGTCTTTAGGCAAGATGCATGCTAGGGAGCTATATATAACACTCCTAATCTCTTTGTAAAGGACACACATCAGATTTTGAGAAATAGCAAACAAGAGCACTACTTGTGCCTTGCCTTGTTCTTGAGTTCTTCAAGACTTTCCCGACTTATTAAAGACTGTTTTCTTCCTTGTGGCGTCTCCTTCTTCGTATCACCTTCAAACCAGGTGTGGGCGAATCCCAATCTTAGAAAACACCATAAACCTTCCCGCAACACAACCCAAATCCGTCTAACAGAACCACATCACAAACCAACCGAGATAATGCCAGCTCCGTTCTACTAGAGATGTGGAAAAGCTCGAGGACCAAACGAGAACGCAAGGTTTCCAAACTTTGTCTCCAACCCGAGGATCACATCAGTTTACGTAGCCAGGGGGCTGGCGCATGTAAATGTCTTCACCGATGTTGCCATTCAGAAAGGCATTGTGCACATCGAGTTGGCGCATAGTCCAGTTGTTAGATACAACAAAAGCTAGTAGGAGCGTTATTGTAGCTGGTTTTACAACAGGACTGTACATTTCTAAAAATCCTCGCCTTGGATTTGATTAAAGCCTTTGGCAACCAAACTAGCTTTAAAGCGCTCAACAGTGCCATCTAACCTTCGCTTAATGCGAAAAACCCACTTACAGCCTATTATGGCCATGTTATCCCGCGCGGGCACCAGCCGCCAGGTATTATTCTATAGGAAGCCAGGCATTAAACTCAGTATCCATTGCTTGCCGCCAATTTGGGCATTTGACAGCTTGGGAGTGACAGCCTATCCGGAACAACAAGGCTTGAGGGAAGTGTTACACCTGTGGTTAGGAGTGTGATGGCTACTGGTGCTGAATCAACAAGAAGTCTTCAAAGAGACGACTCTAAGAGAGGTAAGGCTCCACAGCCTATCCGGAACAACAAGGCTAAGGGAAGGCGCTCCGTTTGCAAGAAGTGTGGAAGTGACCACCCCCGGCGTGGACTGTCTTGGGAAACCGGTAGAGTGCTTTGCTTGTGGCAAGATGGGTCACCGGTCCTTTGAGTGCAGGACCAAGAGGAAGACTTCATTGGACTCAAAACCAATTGGTAGTGTGGGACCCCGGTTGGGAAGTAAGCATCGAAGTGGAAACAACGATGGACTAAGTGGAAGTAGCATCCAGGACCTGTGTACGAAGTCGGGACCTCGGCAAGGAAAGATCCACAGTCGTGAGGTAGATGCAAGTGGGAACCGTTGAAGTAAGTTCTTGTACCCTTTCGTTTCACCTTCCTTTGTCTTTGTGCCCTTCCTTGCGTGTTAGTTTCGGGCGTTAGCTTTTTCGAGAGTCACCCTTAACCCTCTTTAATCTTTTCTTTCCCTTAAGACAAACCCGATCACCCTTTGTGCCAAGTTATCCTTTTCTTCCGAACCTCGTTCTTGTTTCTTTCCAATCACCATGTGCAAGACAGCGGGGACTTCAGCTCATGAAGGAATCTGGCAAGGTCTAAGAGTTAAGTCGTGGCAGAGTTGAGATAGAGAACCTTCAGCTCGACCAAAGCGTAGTGAATCAACGTCAAGCCGAAGTTCGCTGGAAGTTGTGAACCCTTTCACCTCGTGAGACCGATCTTCTCCTCTTACCCTCAACGAATCCCTTGCCCCTTCTCAAGAAATCCTTTCAATCCTTCCAAACCTCGTTCTTGATCCTTCTTGAATTTGATTCTGTACAAGGTAAACAATCTCGCTTTCTTAAGTTATGACCTTGAAAAACTTGATTCCCTTCTTAATCAGTGCTATCTTTGAGTTTAAATCGGATACCCTCCGTGACGATTTTTTTTTCAACTCCCTAAAACTCATTTTGATTCCTTACTCCTTAAGTTGTAGCCTTGTTTACAATTCTCCCTTTCTTAACCCAACATGGTCCTCAAGTTGTTGACCCTAAACCATTCACTCTGTTTTTTTCTTTGAACCGAATCTCTTCTTGTGAGCCTTCGTTTCCTTGAGGTACCTTTCTCCGTCGTTACCGTTCCTGCTTTGAACCTTTCATCCGAACTTGAAGCTTTGAAGTTTTCAGGTGTTGTTCGTAGTAGAGTCGTGGGTTGTGTGTTTTTGCGAGTGTTAAGTTAGCAACCTGCATCAAGTTAGCCCAAGAGCTGGGGAGGAAGGCATCCTGTTCGTGTTTTGGATCTAGCAGTTGTAGCCTTTGTCCTGGAAGTGACGTATCAAGTTCAAGCGGACGCCGATCTCAGGTTGTGTTGTGTGAGAACCTTGTTTCCTTTGGTTGAAGAAGTCAGCAGAGAATAGTTGAAGACGCCGTCCTGGTTCTTTGATCCCGTGTGATCTAGCTTTAGAGTTCTCTTGGTGTTAGTTTTTAGCTGTAGGTTGTGTCTTTGTTTAGACGTCTAGATCTGGGTAGATCGGTTGGTTAGTTTTAAGCAGGGAGATAAGTTTAAGGTAGGGTTTAGTTTTCCGTTTCCGGTAAATCTTTTGTCTATCACCTTACCTTTCATTCTTGACTTACCTTTGTGAACCTTCAGCTTATTTCTAAACCTTGTCACGTGTTTTGTTAACCGATGGTTTTGGTGTTGAACTTCGTTGTGCCAAAGCCTATCAATCTTACCACCTTAATTTGAACCGTTGGTTTCTCTAACTTTGGTTGGTGGCGAACACCTTTATTGCTTAAAACCTCGTTGCAACTCATCTCTTAAGCTTTGTCACCCATTTCACAAGCCGATCGTTTTGTTGTGGTAATCTCGTCTTCCTTTCCTCGTTTGTTGTTACCTTTATGTTGTTGTCGTTGTTGTTTGCTAGTTGTTTTGTTGTTTGCCTTGTGTGATTCTTTCTTGGTTGCTAGTTGTGTTGAGTAGTTAGTTTTGTGGGCTGTTTTACTAGAAATAGAATGGTTGTTTAGAACTTTTAGTATTGTTTAGAAAGTTTGGTTGTTGTGTTTGGCATTAGTGTTTGTTATGCTCAAAGAACTCCGTTGGTTACTTCGTTTCAACCTTTCAATGTTATGACTTCTTGATCATTTTTGTACCTCTTGAATCCTTTAAGTTTTGACCAAAAGGATATTCTTGATCTCTTGTCACATTGTTGTTTCGTTTTACCGTTTTGTTTAATTCGTCGTAAATAAGCTTCGGGGACGAAGCTTCTTTTAAGGGGTAGAGGATGTGACACCCCGTAAATCCAAATTCTATTTAGGGATTAATTAAGTAATTAATCCTAACCTAATTGATAATTTAATTCCTAAAATCCTTAAAATTCAATAGTCGGAGACTAGTAATTGACTAGTCAATCTAAGTCAATGGGTTGGTACCCTATGTTTCATGAATAGTTCCCTTGTCTCCTTACACTTTTTCATTTTAGTAAGGGTAAAGAAGACCTTTCACCTTGTGTTTGTATCCCAAGCTAACCTAGAGTCATCTCCCATTCTTTCCCTAACACTCTCAAAACAAAAGCTCATCCTCTCTAAATTAGCTAGCTTCTTCTTCAAGCCAAGTTTGGGCATTCCAAGATCTTCCAAGTTGGTCTCCAAGATTCCACCTTTCTTACTCTTGAGCATATAGGAGGGTAGATCTTTTGGTCCTTTAGTGTTTTAGTGTTTTTAAGGTGTCTTTTTCTAAAGATGAAATCCTTATGGTCTTTTGGTGTGTTCTTCAAGTTGGTGTTGAAGGAGAGCCTTGTTAGAAGTTTGTAAATGTGAATGTAAAAAGAAGGTTTAGGCTACAAGAGTAAGATTTCAAAAGAAAAAAAAAAGGCTACAAGAGGTAACCCATGCTTTAAAAAAATCTATTTTCTTACCTAAGCGGGCATGATGATTTCTTGACTTTACTTGTGATTTTTGTATGAACTATGATTTTGATGCATTGATCTTGTGAGAATGCATATCTTGAGCTGCTTATCTCGGGTTCTTGGTTATGCGATGTGTCTTGGCTATTCCTTTGATCATCACCTGTTGTCCATTTTGTAAGATTTTGGGTGTTTTGGACTTGAATTTGGACTTGGTGTTGAAAATCCCCGAATGGATTATTTTGGTACAGGTCATGTACCTGCGGGCGGAACGGCGGGTAGTGCCAACCCATCGCCCCCCCGCAGGGTACAAGTGGTATGGGAGTTGGTTCCCGCGGGCGGAACCACGGTTGGAGGTCCACCCGTGGCCCCACCCGCAGAGTACAATGATGGTCATTGTTTGGGGATTTGTTCCCCGTGATTCTTTTGACTCGGTAATTGATGTTTTGACTTCCCGATGTTCTTTTGTTGGGCTATTGAGTGTCTTCTTGATGTTTCGTATGTATAGAACGATATGATAGGAACACTCCAGTGCTAGCCGGTTCTTGGTGTCTTGAATCGTGCTAAGTCGTTCACTTGTGATTCGTTGAACCATGTGATGAGTCTTGTGTGTTCTTCGGAACTAATCGTTTTGTTTACCCATTTGATAAGCATGTTAGTTCGGTGTTGAAATGCTAGCTGTGTGTGTTTGTTCTTTCCTATTGTGGATGATGACTGTGTCGATCCATCGTTGTTGTCGGATCGTGATCCTTTCTTGTTGAGTATGGTTTCATATTTTGTTGTGATCCATTGATTGATCTCCTATGATGATGTTGTGTGTGTTGGTGTACTGGATTGCACGATTAATGGTACGGGACATTAGTCACCAAGGTACGACAGTGGTCTTCGTGGTGGCCATGACGTGATTATAAGAGTTGTGAACTGGCTATAGGCTCATGTGTTGGGTGGCTTCAGGTCGTGTTATTGAACGGTACCCTCTTATACTATGTGTTAGTGGAAATTGTTGGTCGGGGGAACGACAGTTTCCGGAGGCATAAGGTTGGACTTGGATGTAACAGGGGTCCTGTGGATAATGGTTGGAACTAGTTATAAGGTTAGGGGTAGCCATAAGATTGGAACCGGGCATAAGGATGGATTATTGAATTCGGTGATGGGTGATGTCACAAAGGCATGTGTTGCTGATGTGTGTTTCTCTATTCTTATTTGTTGAGCATGTCGGGTGGTATTCTACTGGGTGATGGTAGAATACACACCTTGTTGCCGATGTGTGTTTCTCTATCTTTATCTGTTGAGCATGTCGGGTGGTATTCTACTGGGTGAATGATAGATGCACCTTGAGTTGTAACTTGTGCTGTTGATGTCATGTCTTGATGTGTTTTGGGATGTGATTCCCGTTGTCCTTGTTGTGAGTGAAATAGAGTCTTTACAGTTGACTTCTATCTTTGGCTTTGAACATATATATATATAGTATTCCGTTTCAAAAAGGATTTTGTATAATACTATCTATGTATGATACTTAACGCGTATTGATGTCTTACCAGCATTATTCGCTGACCGAGCGTCGTCCCATTTTTTATGTGCTTTTCAGGTCCTGAGTATTCGGCGAGCGCGTTAGAGATGGATAGACTAGACCCTTTGATCAGTTTTAGTAGTGTTTTGGCCTGTGTGCCACTGATGTTTAAACAATACTTTAGATGTTGGTTTAACCCTGCCTGTGCGTTCACATTGGTGTGAACGTGGCATAACAGCTCCCTTTTTCCCCCAGTTTTTATAATAATAGACTTCCGTTGTGCTATGCTTTATGTTTTTGTGGTTAGTTTATCTTGCATATTTAAGTTTAAAATGACATGAAAATCGGGGGTGTTACAGATCGGACGTCCGGCCTGCATGAGTTGTTCCACCAGTACTTGCGCTCGCCCGAGGTACTCGGCCGGCGTTGAATCCCATTGCCGGAGGGCCTTGGATTTGGGGTTAGCAGACTCAATGATCTGGCCGTGAGGAAGAACGAGTGCAGACTCGATTGCGATCCAAGCTGAGCGTGAAGTCTCATGACCTATGGAGAGATATAATACCTCATTAGCCATGGAGAGATATAAGCATACTCAGGATTGACTGATGATCATGTTGTGCCCATATCGCGTGGAGAGGATTCGGGACCTGCGATGTCGTCGAAGAGGAAGACGCAATTGTCACCCACTTTTCTAACTCTTAATCACAAATCTAAACCACAATTATCATAAACTAAGCAGCGGAATTAATAGCTAAAAAGATAACTAGTGGGAATGGAAGTCACAGCCACAACCACCACTCCGTGGTGATTGCACAAGCTAGGGGGTAGAACTAGAAATAAAATAAATATCTAACATCCATACTATTTACTGAAAGTCATAAGGGGGGGAAAAGTCACCCAAAAAGTCTACATCATCAAACGTCAACAAACATACAAGTTTAACATCCCCGATGGATACGACAAAAATAAGTCAATAGAGTTTAAGACATCCTCAAATTCTAAAAGACTATTTAACATCGATCACCTTCTCACGCTGCTCGGGCCACCCTGATAGCTGATTTTACAAGCAACAACATAGAAAAACTAGAATACACCCGTTACGCATGAGCTAAGTACTAACACACCTCAACCCTGTAAAGCCCTATAGAAAGTAGTATTTGAAACCATTCATGATTCACTCGTATAACAACCTCTCTCATAGACAGCTTTAGTCACTATCAATATTTCTGATGCTTGGCAACGCTATAATATCACATGCATGCTTTCGATAAAAGACGCACTGTAAAACCTTAGATACTCTCAAAATGTGCAAGCTTCACAACCAAACTTAACAAGCAACTCATGTTTAACAAAGCTAGCTATCATGCTAATAAGCCATACACAAGGTATTCTTCATGTCTCAAACTGTCTCATCCACGTAAATGATTCACAAGGCTTTCAAATGTAACTAAACTATCACACGCACTCGATAACAATCTTAAACAATATTCTCATATATACTACATCTTATGATAAACTACAACTACAAAATGCAATTATAATAGAAATAATAATATAACTCCATGGCATCCATGCAAACTACTATGGACTCATCATGTGGTATGTGGCAATACTCCTACTCGTATGAAGTCTCGCGTATAACTCATACATATATACTCATGTGAAAACACTGTGCATGACTATTACTCATATGCAATCTCGTGCAATACTCATGAAGTATATACTCATTGTAAAGAATAGAGTATGGTTTTGTGGAGGCTGCTCACTGAGTCAATAAATGACTTGCTTTCTTCTTTCTCTTTTAGAGTCGCAACCTGACTAGCCGCCCCTGCCCCTGGCCCTCACCCCAGACGCCACCGCCTCACTCTTTCTTTCTTCAGAGTCCGCATGACTCATTTCCTTCTCTTTTAGGTCTCAAGACTCATACTTCCTCTTTAAATGGACGATGTCAGGAACTTCATCATAGTGTGGATGAACCCCATCTAGGACACGTCTCAGCGACCTACATACTCTGCTCGTCACCGAACCACCTCTCCCTTGGTTCTATGCTCCTAATCTGTGGAATCGGTCATCCACAATTTTAGTGTGCAGCCCACCCCGCACAGGATTCCAAGCCATGGCGGGAGTTTCCACACCTGTAACGTGGGACATCACGCACGTTGCATTTACGGGACCCCGGAATGTCGAATAAATAAATCATCCGAATAAACCGGCAGCTAAAGTACCAAACTGGATCCTCCAAACAACTCACTGATATAGATAAATACATAAATACAATATCTCTCATGCATGCAAGCACACTCTACTACTTCTGCAATGCACTCAAAGAATGATCATATGACATGCTTATGGATCATTTTGAAAGTAATACCTTGGGGTCATGTTGGCCCTTAACTGCATTTTTGAAATATGGATATGCTGAGCATGAAATAAATCTAATAACATGCTTCTAAACCATGTACATGCTCCATAGAAATTCTCAAGATATCATATTATCCTCAGAATTTAGAAACATAGGGCATTTCTAATACATTTGCTATCAACAAAAACGATGCTTTACATTCTGCTTCTGTCCAATATCACATTATTATCGATAGCTTTTCATCAATAAGGTTCATATGTCTCAAAAAGTCCATGGCTGAATCTGCTATCAATACAAAAATTAAGCATATCTCGCAGAGCGTCACTTAGGCGCAAGCATTTCTACATACACAGTGACTGCAACATATATACTCGTATCACTATATCATATAACGCATATGTGCATAAGCAATTCAAGTAAAAATCGAGCTACTACGAAAGATTTCACATATAACGTTGGGCCTTTTTAAACGTCGGCCTATTATCATAGCCGCTTAAAACCTTTTTTTAATTTCTTTTTTTATAGAACACCTATAACGTCCGCACTATTTATACTAATAGCCGACGTTATGATACTAAAATAAAAAATACAATATTGACCCTCCCGGTTTATGTAGTAAACTACCGGGCCGACGTTATATGTATTTTAAAATAGGGAGCATTTTTGAGAAGTCATTCGTTCGCCTTAAGGCGCAGCTCAACCCTTCTCCAGTCATGTCGTTCGCTTATGTCGCGCAGGCCCCAACCCTATCTCCCCCACCGCACCGTCAGCACCGGCATCCCGGCGTCGCTCCCCTCCATTGCCCACCGTTGCCCACCCCTTCGTTGTCGACGTCTCGCTGCCCAGTGCCATAGCCACGGACCGCCTCAGTTTTACCCACCGCGCAGGCCTCGCCCAGGCTTCCTCTGCGCATCTGCCAAAAACAGAACGAGCGCGCGACGAAGTGGCCGCAATCGCTTGATACACATCTCCTAAATCAACACTCAGACTGCTTTACCCCTTGTAAGCGCGAGTCTAGACTGCTGTGTTTACGCTTGTTTTTGATGGGAATTATAATTTAACTCCTGCATGCGAACGCATGCCGAATTCGCTTGCCTTGACATGCAGCGGCTGATCCTGCCTAGGCTCTCATGTACCCTGTGTTTTTCTAAGATCATTATTGGACTGCATCTTATCCATTCATCCAATTAACATACTA
>VALG01011763.1:0-12646 GCA_009835305.1 Ipomoea purpurea
TGACTGATTTCCAGAATAAATTCCTGTTGTTGTAAAGCCTAGATGATTGAGCATCTCTCCCCTTATGACAATTTCAACCAAAAAATCCAAGGATTTAGAGCTTTGTTTTGATTGACTTTCACAACTTTAACATTATCATGTGCTTTTGATAGACACATCTCTGCAAAACAGATAATTTGTTAAAGCCATTAGAGGATAATTACCACGCTTCAAGGTGAATTTATCTTTGTTTCTTGATCTTGTATGGCTTTGACTTGTCTCAGGTGTCTTCAGCTGTTGAATTTTCTCTGTGGCTTCTCGTTCCTTCTTCATAAGCCTGGATGATCCCAATAAAAACTCCAGTGAGATACTCCTTTTCATAAATGTCCGTTCGGCTCTTTTCAATTTTTGTCTGCAAAGTGTTTTGATTATTCCAACAACTCTTCAGGTTTGTTCGTGTGTCTCAAAATGTTGCAAAGAGATGTCCTTTGCTCGTGAGAGTACTTCCAATTTTCTGACACAACCATATCACTGACTCAGTGACTTTTGCAAACAGAGAAACCAATAAATCATCTTCATCTTCTCTTCGGGTTCGGCTCTTGCAAATTCAAGAGTGTAAACTCTTGAAATACAATTTCTTCTTGAATCTCCAAGAATCCGGATTTCAGTGAGTTGCATAGTTCTCTTCTGGGATTCGCTTCTTAAGATGATTCCCACTTCTTCTTCAATTAACCTCTGTTCTTGATAAAGCTCTGCATTTAAGTAGACTTCAGAGAGGTATTTGAAGTGACAACATAGGGGTGCTATAGTGTACTGGCATTTCATGTGAATAATTCCCCCCCCCCAATTGATGGTCTGAATTTCCCCATCAATTTGTTCTCTTAAATCATCCCTTGTAGGGTCCATTGCATTTATATCGAATACTGGTGGGGGTCCATGTTTGATATCAAAAGTTCAGCACGTGAACTCTGACAGGAATAGACTCATGTGTCTCAGAAGCTGAAATTGGTACCTCAACAAGTGTACTTCCTTCATTCGCCTTTCACCAAAATTTTCAAGAAAATCATTGGCTATATTAATTGAAGTATCACCTGGATGTCCATGATTGTCAGTCAATGATCTGTGTAGAGCAATCTGTAGCATCATTTCATTCTCTTTTTTCAAGATCATTGGGAAGAGACTTGATTGGCGGCTTCTTGAGGTGCTGCGGCCCACTCCCTTTCCTTTACTGTTCTTTTCTTGAAGCTTCAGTCTGTAAACTTGATTTGCATCCATATTTAGTGCTTCAAGCATTGAGTCCAGTTCCTAGCCATTCAAAGGCTAATTCTTCACTTTGTATTAACTCAGAATTAACTTTGGAGACGAAAGAATGATATTTTTCAAGTCTCCATTCCTTCCATGTTGAACTTGGTTTAATTCTTTCAATAGATCTGGATCATCTCGGCTTTGTGTTTTGTCGAACACAATGGGTTCAGAGCATTGCTTCAATGGCAGATTGATTCGAGATTTCCTTTGCAAATCATTTGAAACTTGCACTATTCAACTCCTGCAATTTCATTCGGGTAGTGTCTTCTTCCATTGGCATTACGGGTATCTCAACTTCATGAGCTTCGGATTCTGCCACTTCTTGAGATGGAATAAGTGTTATAGCCGAGCTTACGGCTTCTTGATCTCTGTTGCTTGGATTGCTAGAACCCATATGTGCACTTGCTGCTGATATGGTTTTACTGTTTCTTCTTATAGAACTTTGTGGCGTACTTGTAGAACCACCTCCTTCTGATCCTTTTCTTCTGTTTGTCTTTTTGCCATGGTCCAAATTTTTGAAAAGAGTTCTGTAGATTCCTACATTTTTGTGTCTTCTGAGAGGCACATTCTTCTTTCTCAGAAATTTCTCCAACAATGAGTCCATACCGCCAACCTTATGCAAAAAGTGATTTCCTTCAAGTGGTCTACCATGAGGTTTTGCGTTGTTCACGAAGAACAGTAGCCGGTTGAAGATGTATTTTGACTAGTTGAATTTTATACCTTGCATGATTCCATTCATCAGACTCACGGATGTTCCAGATAAATCATCCACACTTCCAAGCTTGTTGTCCAGAATCTTGTACATCATCTCAATGAGCATATCATATTCCGGTTTTAGCACATTCTTTGGCTTGGTTGAGTTGTGAACACAGGTGCTTTTGGACCACGAATTTCGTTCCAGAACAGCTGAGAGTCATAATGATGAGCTTCTGGCATAAGTTCTGAATCTGGAAAATTGAAGCACTCTTTGATGTCTTTTTCACAGATTTGGATATCAGTTCTTCCGACTCTAGAGTGAATCACGTTGTTCTTCACAGTAGCATGCAAATAGAACTCATCACATCAGTTTCAAAAATTCCAACATATTTGTATGTGAATAAGTCGTTAGTCCACACTCCTTCAAAGCATTTAGGATTTTCTTCCCTATTTCTTTGTCGACTGCTCCGATCATGAAGAACTCCGGGTTGAGTGTCATCCCGTCAATACAACTGTGTGTGTAGGGTGAGCAAATTTTTGGGTTGCATGGCTTTGGTTCCAGACATGATGTTTGCCGTGTGAGATGAGAATTTGAGAGAGAGATAGTTTCTGATCTTGATTTAGAACAGGTAATTTTGTCTGAGAAGAATACGAAGGTTTCGTTATGATTAAGAAGATTTACGACGAGGGTGGTTCTCAGATAGAATTCTCAATTGAGACCTTTTAAATAGGGTGATGTGATAAGGTTACAATTTAGGGTGGAGGTGTCTTTTGGTTAAGATGTTACTAGGAGAGAGAAAAAAGTTATCATTAGCAGACAAGAGCATTAAATGCTTCACAGTCTTCTTAGGTACTCTTATATTACTAAGGTGTTATTAGAGTGAGATGATTATTGATATGGACACTTCTGTGATTTAATCTTGAAGATTTGATGAGAGAGGTGGATTTTGCGCAGTAAGATTTTCCGATGAATGAGAGATCGAGATTTGTGAAGATTAGAGTGGTGAGATTTTTGTGCGTGATGTAAGTTATGAAGTGGATAAATTAAGAGCGTGTATATTGAACAGGTGATAGATTTAATGGTGATTGTTAGGGTATAGGTTTAAGGGTGGAGTTTTAAATCCAATCTTCTCCTTCTTCTCTACCAAAAAACATTACACTTAGATTGATTCATATATAAAATATAATCATTCATAAAATAATCACAAAAATTACATTATATATCACTATACAAATATTTCGGTTAACTCACTTCAAAATTTTCAAAACCTATTATGTATATTATTAAAGAAATTAAATCACCATTCATATTATTAAAAGCATGATTATCATACTGGTAAACTCCTTAATCACAGAAGACATTACGATTTATGAAATTAGCAAATTCAATAATCATTCAATTATAACAATCATTATATACGGTAGATTCTTAAAACACACATTAGGTTCAAAAATAAAATATATTTAGAAACTAGCAAATTTTATTTTAGGATATCTAATTATTATAAACAAAAAAAAAAAAAATACATTTATCAATAACTCAACACAACATATGGTAACGTATTTTTTAATCATTAAAACATAATAAGATCATAAAAATCACGTTATCTAGCCAACGTAAAATTAAAACACATTGAAAGTTATTGCTATTAAATCATATATTAATCACAGATTTCGAATAAATAATTGCAAGTCACACAATTTCACTTTATAATATTCACATGCATATTTTACAAAAAGTACAAATACACACATTGAACAAATATTATGAACACAATATTCATATAAAAATTACTGATGAGCACAGAGATCTAAATTTAAATCGTGAGAAAGTCCAGTGATACTTAGCTCATTCAAGCATTCCCAACTCATGCCTTAAGGTAGAACAAATCTCGTTTCGCATAAAGCTTGTGAGAACATATCTGCAATGGTTCTCCGTAGGGATATACTCGATTTTAATCTTCTTTTCAAACAGATCCTTATGAAGTGATGTGTTTATGTCGATATTGTTGGTTCTTGAGTGAAGCACTGGATTGTGAGTGATAGCGATTGCACATTGTATCACAATAAATAAAATATGCTAACATCATCGCATATTACTCCATTAATCCTTCAATTGTTGCTCATCCACAAAATTTGAGCACAACAACTTCCTGCAGCAATATATTCGGCCTCGGCGGTACTAGTTGCGATGGAATTTGCTTTTTGCTAAACACGAAACAAGCCTTCCCCAAGAATTGACAAGTTCCGGAGGTGCTTTTTCTGTCTATTTGCAAACCTGCAAAATCCGCATCTGAAAAACCGTTAGCGTAAAATCTGTACCTTTAGGATACCACAATCCACATTGATTGTGCCCCAAGATATCTTATGATTTTCTTCGTTGCGTGTGGAGGTGGCTTTCTTTTTGGATTTGCTTGGAATCTGCACACACTCCCACAGCATAAGAAATGTCCGGCCTGCTTGCAGTGAGGTATAGTAGTGAACCAATCATTCCTTCATACTTCGTTTGTCGGACATCTTTTCCATCTTCGTCTTTGTCTAGCCTTGTTGATGTACCATAGGAATTTTGATCGATGATTTCCATCAAGGCCAAACTTCTTTATCAAGTCGCGGTGGTACTTTGCTTGGATTGATGAATATTCCTTCTTCAATTGTTTGACTTGTAAGCCCAAGAAATAATTCAATTCACCCATCATGCTCATTTCGAATTTAATTCTGCATAAGCTTCGAAAATTTCTCACACAAATTGTTAGTGCTTCCAAAAATAATATCATCACATATATTTGCACTAATAAAATATGATCACCATCTTGAATTCTAAAGAGAGTTTTGTCAACAAGGCCTTTGGTGAATCCACAGCTATCAAGAACATTGACAAGTATCATACCAAGCTCTAGGTGCTTGTTCAACCACATACAATGCCTTTTTAAGTTTGTAGACTTTATCACCTTCGCCTTTTACCTCAAACCTGGGGTTGTTCGACATAAACTTCTTCTTCTAGTAAACCATTCAAGATGCGCTTTTCACGTCCATTTAAATAGGTGAAATCTTTGTGTGCGGCGTAGGCTAGAAAAATTCTGATTGCTTCAAGTCTGGCTACCGGTGCAAAGGTTTCATCAAAATCTATTCCTTCTTCTTGAGAGTATCCTTTTGCAACGAGCCTTGCTTTCCTAACAATCACGCCTTCTTCGTTTGCTTTGTTCCGGAAGACCCATTTGGTCCTACAACATTGTGGTTCATTGGCTTGGAACAAGTTCCCAAACGTCATTTCTTTTGAATTGATCGAGTCCTCTTGCATGAGCAACCCAACTTGGATCATTAGAGCTTCGTCCACTTCTTTTGGTTCAATCTGAGATAGATAACATGTGAACAATGCTTCCATGGTAGATGATCTTGTTTTCACGCCATCTCTGGAACATTTCCGATTACTAAATCTGGTGGGGATTTTTGAGCCATCTTAAGTCTGGTTCAAATGGTTGCATGGTACTGGTGATTACTGGCTCAGAAGTGGTTCGGTTCAGCTTCATTTGTAGATTCAACTTTCCATAATTGCATCCAGGGGCTGATTGTAATTTCACTCATCTTCATCCCTGGTTGATCATTCCAATTCAATACCAATTGCATCCCGCCTTCATTTCTTTACTGGTATGATGGGATGGGATTTTCTAGAGAATTAGTTCCAACTCATCCATTCCCTGCAAAATATTTTCTTCACACGTATCATCAGTATCACAAAAATCAATATGACACTTGTTACCATTTGATCAATATTTTCGCCATTTTCGTCCTAGAGCATCAATATTGACGTGTGATTTTTTCATCAATATACCACGGTATGGATTTCAACCACCATTGTTTTTGTTCAAAAAACTCTGAATGCTTGCTGGTAGCGAGTATCCTAGAAAAATTCCTTCATCTGCACGCTCATCAAAAGCTTTTAGATGCAATTTATCATTTAATATGAATAAATCACTTGCATCCAAAAATATGAAAATAACCAATATTTGTTTTCTCCCTTTATATAAGCTCATATGGCGTCTTGCTATACTGCTTATGGATCATGCTTCGATTTTGAGTGTAACAGGCAGTGTTGATAGCTTCCGCCCAATATCTTTTCGGGAGACGGCAGCACTAATCATCACTCGTGCGGCTTCTTTAAGCGTTCGGTTTCTTCTTTCGGCAACACTGTTTTGTTGCGGTGTTCTAGCGGCAGATAATTGATGAGAAAATTCCATGTGAATTGCAAAAAGCTTGTATACATCTGTTCACGAACTCGTTTCCCCGATCATTCGATCTTTATATTTTGCAATTCTTTCTCATTTTGTAATTGCTTCAACAGCTTCGGCAACACTTGCTCAACTTCAGTTTTTCTCTTGAGAAACACATCCAAGTGTACCTGGAAAAAATCATCAACAACAACAAGACTATTATTTCTTACCACTACACTTACTTGGATCAACCGGTCCCAAACAAGTCCATGTGTAACAAACTAGGATGCTTTTGATGTTGATTCGTTCGTGTAGACTTGAATGATGATCATTGATTTCTTTCCGTCGTTGGCCACTGCATCACACACCTTGGTCTTTCTTGAACCGATTAATAGCTTGGTGGTCCTCGACAATTTTGCTTGCAAGGCTGGACTTGATAGTTCTTGAAGTTGTAGAATGGATTGAGAGCTTTCGTGGCATTTCCCTAATTTGTTTCATTCGGAATTTCTGGCCATTATAGCATATTCTGGGAATCTTTGCTTGGCTCCAGATCAATCCAACAACATGTTCTTTCGCCTTTTTCCAGAGATGCACAACTTCATTTGAGAACTCATTTTGATAAGGCCAATTTTCTTTGGAAAATTCCACAAGATAGCCTTTATCACAAAATTACTAGTGCTCAACAAATGAATTTTAGGCCTTCAACAAATGAAACATCTTCGATCTTCAATACCATTTCTTTCAATTGTAACAACTAATTTTTGTAGTTCGGATAAGTTTGAGTTAATCGAAGATACATTTTGGTCAAATAGATTTTATTGAAATTAAATTAGATATGACTTATTTTACTAATAATGTGGCGTGATAAACAAAATGTAAGATGTAAAGAAAATATATAAAAAAAAACTTAGTTTGGTTCCCTAGTAAAAATTTACTTGATTGGGAATTGTGTAGTAATCTTTCGGTAAAAAAAAAAAAATAGATAAATTGATTAAGATAAGGATGTTTGTTAAAAAGTTTTCCTTCTGTTGTATACCTTGTGTCTGCCCATTGCTTGCTTGACCCGGCTCCGATGGGTTGTTGTTTTACCGCTGATTGCGTCATAATTAACTAGGGAAACAGTTGTGCTTTGCATCTTGTTCCTTACAGCGCGCTCTGGTGTTGCCATGTTTGGACATGGACTTTTTACACATGAAGATTAAAGTAATAGTGTCTATCTCTACACTTGCTGCAAGTCGATCTGAGAATAAACCGAATGCCAATGAAGTCATACTTCGGTCGTTTTTGGTTCGGTGTTCTACAAACGAATTTGTAGGAAAGTCTTAACATCATTCACTCAGGATGTTATGTAATGAAATCAGGACCAAAGTTTTTTTCAGTTCTCTGTATCTTGCTTCTTCTTGGCTCCTCGATCTCGTTCTCAGTTTGAGAAGGAGAAGCAGAAAGGAGTTAACTCTTTGGGAGTTATTTGAAGATTGTTTTAGCGGGAAGATAGATTCAAGAATTAGCCTCTCGTGCCTCGCACATAGAGCGACTGTCAAGATACATGAACTTATATGCAGCACTATTTTTGCATACCCCACAAAACTGCATCTGAGTTTTAGACCCAATGTTGGTCTCTTCAAGGACGGAATGCCTACTTTTGCTAGGAACCCCCACACCTTTGAAGTATTTCAGGTTAAGACTATAACCTTTCCATATTCGTAATCCCTTTGTGAGGGTTGAGGATGTGATTAGCTGTGAGACTGCTTCCCCCCATTAGGAGGTTGGTGCGCTAATCAAGAAGGCATTGATCATTTCTTTGAGAGTTCTATTTTTCCTCTTAGCAATGCCATTTGTTGAGGTGAGTACGGCGTAGTTACTTCATGGATAATTCCATGTTTCTCACAAAAGACTTAAGGGATGTTAAATCATATTCGCCACCTCTATCGGATCTGAGTCTTTTGACCTTTTCTCTAGCTGATTTTCTCCTTCAGTTTTATAGATTATAAACTTTTTTCTGCCTCATCTTTTGTCCTAAGCAGATATAGTTTTGTAAAACGAGTAAAATCATCTCTAAATGAAATATAATATCGTTTTCCACCTTTAGTTTCAGTGCTCTTAAAATCAGCTATATCGGTGTCGATTAATTCTAATGCACACGTAGTATCGGTGTGGAGTAAATTAGCTATTGGTGTAGTAAGAAAAGGTTTTTTAACTAGTTTTGCCTCTGCACATATTCACATTGGGAAAGCAATTCAGTTTGCAAGTTAGGAAGCATATTCATGTTTTTTAGTACTCATGCATCTAGAACCAATATGTCCTAATCTAGCATGCCATATTAATTGAAACATCAATATACGCAGAACCGTCAGTGCGACTGGCAAGATTATTCATAAAAGTAGTAATGTTTGCAGAAGTGCAAGCAATGAGGGGCAAAACAAACAGCCCCCCGAAGATAAGCTTTACCCAGATATTCCCCCCCCTAATAGACATAATCATTCTCTCGGACTTAAAAAAAACAGTTTGATCCCAGCCTACCATCAAGGGTCTAAAGACCAAGTTTCTTCGTAGTGAGGAACTAATAACATTGGTCAGAAACAAGTACTTCCGGAATTAAGTTTGATCTCTACAATTCCACTACCTCTTACATCAGACGTAGTATCATTCCCCATGTAGACTTGTTCTCCTTGTCCCTCAAAGTATCCTTGGAAATCTTTGAACATCCTTCTATTGGCGCAGAAAATGCCGTGTTGCTCCAGTGTCAACTATCAACTCCTTAGTTCCTTTGCACCACGTTTGCTTCCAAGATTATTAACGGTTGCCACAACCTCAGTTTCTTCCACCAGATTTGCTTCGTCATTCGCTCATTTTCGGTGATAGCATTGGGCTGCCCGGTTCCAAACTTCCCACAAACGAAGCATTGCCCTCCTTGCTTTTTTTATTATTATTCTTATTGTTCTTAAATTTGTTTTTGCCTTTGTTCACCTAAAAGCCCTTCTTCCAACTTTTGTTTCGGCCTCCAGATCCAGACTTTTCGCTATCATTTTTCACACCAATGGTCTCAACTATGTTAGCTTTCAAATCATTAGAAAGAGAAACAGACCTTTGGCGATACGTATCCTCGATGTTAAAGTGGTTCACATTTGCTCCCAGGAGTACTCTTTGGACTCGTGCTTTGATCTTGTTTTGGATTCTCCCCAAGACTCCGGTAGTTTTCTCAAGTAAAAGCATAAGTTTGAAGCATAATACTTACCGGAATTTCTTCGGCTTCTAAGGTTCCGTTGGAAAGCAGGAAAATGACTTCTGGAAAATGAGTCATTTTCCTAAGTCATTTTCTTTTCCTGTGTTTGGCTATAGAATGGAAAACCGTCTTTTGGTGTTCGGCTCATTTTCTGGAAATGAGGGGTAGAATTGTATAATTAAACATTTA
Source organism: Ipomoea purpurea (assembly GCA_009835305.1). Lineage (NCBI taxonomy): Eukaryota > Viridiplantae > Streptophyta > Magnoliopsida > Solanales > Convolvulaceae > Ipomoea > Ipomoea purpurea. Next base: position 9,601 of record VALG01011763.1, read on the forward strand.
TATAATTAATTATTTTGTTTAAATATATAAAATTTACAATAATATTATAAATAATAATATTATTTATAAAATCAAATAATATATTTATTAAAAAATTAAAAAAAAAAAAAAAAAATGACGGAAACCAGAGAGTACAAAACTCTCTGGTTTCCGTCGTTCTCTCTGGCTTCCAGCCGGAAAGGGAGCTCTCTGGTTTCCGCGGTCAGAAACCAGAGAGAAGCTCTCGCTGGGTTTCCTGCCGCGGAAACCATAGAGCTTCTCTCTGGTTTCCGGCCGGAAACTAGAGAGCTCTCTGGTTTCCGGCCAGAAACTAGAACCACTGTTTTCCCAGCTGGAAACCAGAACTGGTTCCTGGCTGGGGAAACCAATGAAGAGATGGTGTTGTTGAATGTTGTTGAACTTGTCTCTGCTAGCTGAATGTTGAAGGAGGAAGTCTGGAAGAAGCAATGAGCGTTTTGTGTGTGTGTGTGTGTTAGGAGGATGGAAAATGACTTCCCCCAAAAGAAAAGGGAAGTCATTTTCCGGAAATCAACCCTCATTTTTCATTGACTATTCACCATTTTCCTTTGACACTTCATTTCCCGCCTACTCGAACCACCAGAAACCTGAAAAATGATTTCCGTAAATCATTTTTCGGGTTTCCCAACAGACCCTAAGTTAGAAACAAGGTTTTCATACTCGTGTACTTGCTCTATGATTGGTTTCGAGTCCACCTTTTGTAGTTGAGCCAGCGCCCAATTGTGTATTTCATGCGTCCCGCGTCGTCTGCTCCATATTTTTTCTTCAACATGTCCCAAATTTCCTCGCGGACCGATACTTCGCTATATGTCTAACAGATTGTCAGACATATGTTGCAGCAAAGTACCTCGGACGGACTTGTTGTCCCGTTCATAATTGCTATGAACTTCTTGGGACTTGTTAGTTGTTTCAGATGATCTTGACTTCGGATAAGGGGTTTTTGGGTAGGTGGTGTCGCTTTCAGTTGCAGGCTGGGAGGACTCGTCAATCTTGGACTCAGGCTGAACCGCAAGAACGTACTCCAATTCAACAGTCTCAAAATAATTCATCATTTTGACTTGCCCAGCGACGATAATTAAGACCGTAAAGTGGCTGGAGTTTTGCAAGATCGAAAGCAGCTTTGGACGACATTTTTTCGAAGAAATAATAATAAATATATTCTTTGCTTTTAACTATTGGACTAGGGACGAAAAAATGTCGGAGACTTGTTGCTTTTTATATAGGCTGAATTGGATAGGTAGGTAGGAAAAATTCTGTTCGTGTAAACACTACCTAAAAGCAAAGATTCTCCAGGGTATGCCGGGATGCTTTCGACCGGTTGCACACAGAAAAGCCAAAGAACTCGACTCAAGTGCTCAGACTCTCAGAGGATATCAAAAGGAAGAAAGAAAATGATGAGAAGTGTTTTTTGAACTTCAGATGAGCAAGGTTATTATATCTATAGAAATACATTCCCCTCCTCTCTCAGCCATTCAACTATCACACAAAAGGCGGAGAGTGAGTGGGAGAGACCACAAATTATAGGAATTAATTTGACTCGCACGAATTATATATATTTTGATGAGCAAAAAACCTCATCCCGACACATTCCACTTGGTTGGAGTTATTTCCAACAAGTTGAATTATTGGTTAGTAGTTTAACTATTGATAAAATTAGTGATCGTAAGAAAAGTTTTCGTAAATTAGGCTTACTTAATACGTTGATAACCATGAAATAATCTTTCTCAGAATAAGCCTATCCAAAAAACGCTGCTTATTTGAAATGCTTTTTTACAATCATCCTATATACATCTTTTGTATGAACTAAAATATATCTGCTCACATTACATAAATATCTTCTATTATAAATAAAGAGCTTACACCCTTCAAGATATAATTCTTTATATCACCTAAGACTCTTAACCAGTATCTTTTGAACTTGATAGGAGTAGCGTCTAATAGCCATGCTAATATAAGCCTTGTTACTTGAACTGTTTCGGCCTTTCAACATTCAACTTTTGCTTTTGTTTGATAGCCAAGTCCTGTCTATTGTGCTATTCTGACTTTTAACAAATTTACTACTTGCACTTTTTTTAATGGTTAAAGGAGTAGTAGAATTATTCAGATTTTAGGATTGAGAACATGTGGATCATAACCGATTCCGCGTTCTATCTCCTGATGGCTTTTTGCATGTCATACCATTGTGATTCACATAATTTTTGGTAAACTTGACGTATAACCATTATACCGTTTAAAAAAACGTGATGCAATGGTAGTCCAAATGTTAGTATATCTATCTGAACCTATCCCTCTTGCTTTACACTCTTCTTGAATGGTAGCCTGAAATTAATATTTGTTTCACTCTTCAAGGTTAAATCACACTGTACAAATTATCACAAGCTCAATCTTTCTGGCAATTTTTCTAGTATATCATCATATATTCCTAATATACAAAGAATACTATAGAATTTTAAATATGAACGGCCCTGAGATTGAGGATGAGGAGCAGAATTCTCAATTGACTAATCTCGCATTAGGGTTGTCATAATAGTATATCACTTAATAAAATGAAGAGGTAAATTAACAGATATGTAGATAAAGAATTAGAATGTTACCCTTCTCTTCTGCTCTCAAGAGCCATAAAGCACTCTATCATCAATTAGAACACAACTCTAATTTTATCAATACATACTAGAGCCGTGTCATCTTACCGAACTTGAACTTCATCACTTGATACAATATCCATTATTCGATATCACAATTTCCTATATTGGTTCAAAATTTATGCCTTAAGATACTTGCTAAACGATTCTTAGATACGGACATTTATTTTGAAATGTCCGGTTTGCGATCAATTGTAACATATAAATGTTGTTTTATTCGACTTCTTTCTTTGTTCAAGTATATATATATATATAATATAATATATATATATATATATATATATACTATATATATAAAAAAAGGCTACACATAAATTAGTATAAATTTAAAATAAAATAAATTGCACTTAAATAAGCATATCCGTGACCTTCTTAACAACGAGCAT
>VALG01011765.1:0-25181 GCA_009835305.1 Ipomoea purpurea
GTTGGGGTAGAGGACTAGTTGACTATGATTAGGCAATAGTTATATCATGAACCTAATTGGGGTAATTTATATCATGGATAAAAAAATTTCACCTAAATCTTTCACAATTAATAAAATTGTTTGTATTCATTACCTATAGTTCTAAGTAGTTGCACACATAGTTTATAAGTAGTTGCACCTAGGTGTATGAATGTTTGCGGGTGGTTTTCAGATGTATTATTACCCGCTGAACTCAGATTAATGAAAATGTTAAATGGTAAAATTACATGCACTTATAGGTGAAAGTGGGTGCACCTATAGTTTATAAGTAGTTGCACCTATAGTTATAAACCCACCAATGTTTGCGGGAAGTGAATGCTAACAAGGTAAAATTACATGCACTTATAGGTGAAAGTAGGTGCACTTGTAAGTGATTTTACTTGCACTTCGACGTTCAATTATTTACAAAAATGCCACCGTGTTTTTTTAAACTATTAGATCTGGACACGTGTCGCGCGCGGATTCGTTCGCAATTTCCTTCCTGGGCACTTATTCGCACCTGAGTGCATCCCTCTATATATATATCTACTATACTAATAAGAGCCCAAGAAAGTTAGGCCTAAAATGGTAGAAAATGTGTCCGTCACAGATTTTAATCAAATGAATGGCTCAGATGATCAGATTTTAATTTTTTCTTAATATTTACTAATTTATCCTTAATGAATATGATTTTCCGTTAACTTTTCTGTTAAATATTACCTTTTCTGTTAATTTCTGTTAGTTCACCGTTAACTTATTCATTGATTTCAATAAGAAAGGTCTTAAGTTCGAAGTTCGAACCCATCCCAATCAAAGTTGGCATATTTTAGTTTTATTTTACTTTTATTAAATTAAATAATAATTTAGTAGTTACAACCAAACAAATAATACATATGCATTTCGATCTTTAATTTAGAATTATGTATCTACAATGTTTTTATTCAAAAAAATTATTTATTATCATAAATTAAATAAGAGAAATAATTTCATTAGTTATATTGTCTTTATTTTTCTCCAATATAAAAATTCTTTACATTCAAATTCATCAATTGATTATATTCGTACATTGTCCCTACAATGTCTTTATTAAAAAAAAATTATTCATTATCAATAAATTAATTAAGAGAAATAATTTTATTATATTATATTATCTTTATTTTTCTCCAATGTAAATTCTTTACATTCAAATTCATCAATTGATTATATTCACTACTTGTCTATTATCTTTTTTGTACACTATTTTTTTTTAATTAATATCAAAGTTATAATACAAAATAATGTTATATATTTATTTACAAGTATTTTATTAATACCAATGAAAAATTAAGAAAATATAATTAATAAAATAATATTACTACTTGAGGAATTTGTTTGACAAATAGAGTATTCAAATTACATAACAAATTGAAGTGAGAACTATCCGTAATGTTCTTGTTTGACAATCAGTAGTGTAGCGTTAGCGTTAGCGGATTATATTAGCTTATTTTGACCAGCGAATTATATCAACGTGGGTAAAAAGAATATTTGAAAAAATTAGCTTTTTAGATTACATGTAAAATGACCTAAGGGTATACATAATATAATAATAATAATAATAATAATAATAATAATAAAAATTAAATAATATAATAATATAATATAATAATAATAATAATAATAGTTATTAAATTGTTAATTTAAAAAATAAAAAAATATAATCCAATCTATTACTACATGGGGAGATTTATTTAAAAAAAAAGAGTATTCAAATTACACAACAAATTGAAGTGGAAACTACATCGCCAATGTCTTGTTTGACAATCAACAATTAGCGTCTTTCAATATTCAGATAATTATTAAATTTTAAGTGCCTAATTTTTATTGGCTCTCCTTATGTCCCGATTTTGGTTTCACCATACGTATACAATTATTTTATTGACAATTATAATCAATCTTTCGACTATCATTTATCTTGCATTTGTAAACTTAGAATGTACCTATTCAATTATGTATGGCATGACAATACTAATATAATCCTAAACTTGATAATACTTTAAAGTAATTTATTAAAAAAAATATTTGGCCATTATCTCCCCGCAACCAATCGCGCAATGCCGCGTAAAAAACTATTATATATATATTATATTATATATATAATATAGTATATATATATATATATATATACTAATATATAATATATATATATATATATAAAAAATATACAAAAAGAAATAAAAACATATATTAAGTGATAACTGACCAATTGGTGTCACTTTTATGAACTTACAATGTTGTTTTCATGAACTTGAAATTTTGTTTAATAATCTTACAAAATTATTTTTATGAACTTGGATATATAATTAACATAAATCGTGATCCATGATATAATTTGCCATGGTTAGAGTGTGGGGGTGAAAACCTAATATTTAATTTTTCTCCTTTTGCTTGGAGTCTATCTATATATAAGAAAATGTCTAATCTTTTGTTTTTTTCCTATCAAAAAAAAAGAGAAGATCGACAAGTAGAGGAAAAATTATCATCCTCGCACGCTTCTGTACTAATTTTTTTTTTTTTATTACAAAGGAAGGGTGACACATACAACCTAATGCCTACAGTGAGACTCAAAACCTAACTCTCACATAGGAAGAGCAATCCGGTCCACTATATATTTATATCAAGTATAATTATATATAATTTTTGATTCATTTAGAATACGGTCAACATATAAAGTGTCGTTATAGTATTTAATCAGTGAACAAGTTACCACATATACGAATTAATTATATATGTGTTATGTGTATAAATCATGTCATGCCATGCTTGGAAATATATTTATTTATTTTTATTAAAAGGAAGGGATACCCATATAACCTATGCCTACACTAAGATAGAAACCTAGACCTCCCACATAGGGGAGCAATCCGATACCAGTGGACCACAAGCCACCGAAATATATTTATTTATAGTTTGTGTTGAAATAAGTATAATAGTAATTACATTATATTCAACTCTACAAACCAAAAAATTAAAAAATAAAAAGATGGATGCCGCGTGCGAAGTATGTACGCATTAAATACATCGTATGACACAGTTTCTAAGGTTTTTTTTTCATCGCTATTTAATATTTTTGGTTGGTACTGATTATTGAAAGTGTCAAATACTCAAATGGGCGGTTTAGAGATTTTTATTTAATAAGTCAAAATAAGTTTGGTAAAAAGACCATGCTGCAAGCCTACAATGGGTTTCCTCAATATTTCAATGGCAAATTATACTGTAACCGTTGTCCAGACATTCAAATATACACTATAGTTTCTTGCAACACAATTACAGTATCATTTGAAAATAATTACAGTTTCGTTGGACAATATACACTCAAATATGTGAAATTGTTATTCAGTTTATTTTTGTATACACTGCAGTTTCATTTCAAATACAACTACAGTTTCATTTCAAACAATTGGTTTATTTGATAATATAATAAAATAATTCGTGAGACGGTGTCATTTTAGATACACTATAGTGTCTGCCGTTTTGGACCATGGTCCACAGTATAATTGTTGCATTTCAATGCCCTCCGCCCAAAGATCCGTGTTATCAATGATTAAAATTAAGTATTTATCACCATATCAAAAGGTACTATTGGTCCTGATATCGAAGGATAAGAGTCCAGAGGGGGGGGGGGGAATAGACTCTATGCGATTTTTAAAACTTTACTTGAAAGAGTAATGCACTGCGGAAATTATGTGTTCTTTTTAATACTCTTTGCATGTACACTTTCGTTACAAATTGTTTAATTGAGATGAATCTGTAAGCAATGCAAGGCGCGGTTATATGAAGATAAGTAACGAGAGAGAGATAGATTTTTATAGTGGTTCGGCTGTTAACTAAGCCTACTCCACTCTTATTTCACAATTCGTGAAAGGGTTTGCACTATCACACATAGTACAAACAAAGCCAAACTTGCTTCCTTGATCACTAAGCCGGACAACAACTTGCTAGGTTTTTCAACTCCTCCAAGTTTACTCCGCCTCTATCAACTACTACAGAGTTGAGTGTTGGAAAAGATTGATGGTATATCCAACTTGAAATCTTGACTTGATGGTAGCTTTGATCTTCGTATAAACTGTACTGCAGGATTTCTTGATGTTGTGAAGACTTAAAAACTAGATGATCTCTTGAAAGTTCTTCAAAACACACACACTGGTTTTTCATGAAAAGCTTAAGGCTTGAGAGTTAGAGCTTTTCTTATAGCAATGGAGTGATAAAAATCAACACTTCTTCAAGTGACGAAGATGGGTATTTATAGGGGTGAAAAATTCATCCGTTAGAGGGAGATGGAAATTTCAATCCTATTAACCAATGTGTACTGACTGCTGGGTAAGGAGTCTTAAATGCGGCTTGTACTATGTAGTCGTTGGCTTCAAAAAGCAACCAACCTTTTTGTCATTTAGTGAAGACAAAATTACTAATCATTAAATGCTCCTTGATATTTGAAATATCATTCTAGACACCATTTGTCTATGATGATTTTTCCAGCTTTGAGACTTGGACAATTATGCTTCTGAGAACATGTGGAATTTGCCAATTGAGTCAGACCTTGACTAGTAGTCTCGGGATCTGGTAATGAATGATTGTCCGTATATTCGTTGTCTTCTCAATTTAAATGATCTTTCTTTATCATTTGTCAATTACACGAGAAATAGACCATTCCAAGTTTCGGTCTTAGCGAATCTCTCGGTCTTCTCTTGATCTTCTCTTTGATCTTCTCTTCTCTTCAACCTGTCATGATTAACTGAGGGATGCTCTGATTCGTGTATATACTCAGATGAGCACAAATCATTCTTTGAGCAAAAGCAACTTTCGTTCAACACGAAAGATACAAAATAACGAGAGAAAAAAATAGGTCTAAATTCCTAGTGAGTTTGGTATCATCAAAATCTAATTACACATGTTCCTAACAAAGTACAACTAGTAAGCGAAGTTATAATTTTATTTTCTTATACATATATAGTAGTCATTGTTTCGATAGCATGATGTTAGATTCGACTCTCTAACGCTCTACCTAGTAGTAATTATTGCGTGCTTGTAATGTCACATTTTGCCACATCAGAAAATGATTGCTTGTGACTTGTGAGTGACAATTGGAAGGGTATTTAACCTAACATTACTAGACAATTTTTTAAACCGTCCATATTAATTATGAACTAAATTGGGTAGATAGCGATGGATTTCTAAACAAAAAAAAAATTTAAAAAAAATAGTTATTTATTAAAATAATTTATATTAAATTCTATTATTTATTAAAATAAGTTCAACATATTTTAAAAAAAATAATAAATAATATTTTGAATGTAACATCCATTTAGAATTCGAACATATGAATGAAGTCTAAATTGATAAAATACCTAACAATACTTAGGGGATGTAATCGGAGTCAAAATTGAAATCAAATACTTGATAATTATAATGGGTTTAAATAAAAGAAGTCTTTTTTGGTGAGTAGTAAATAGGAATTAAAATAAATAATCAATAATATATATAGATTTAAGATCATATGAGAACACTGCTTAGGTGAGAATGTGAGAACAAATCGTGTGCATCTATCTAATATTTTTTAATGCTCTAGATTAAACTAAGTGTGTGCGAATGCGCATTAAATGTGTGCAAACGCGATAAAGTGTATTTGCACATATTTAATGCGCGTTCGCACACGCTTAATCTAATATATACCATTAAAAAAATATTAGATGGATGCACATGATGTGTTCTCATGTTCTTACCTAAACATATGTTCTCACTGGAACCCTACCATATATATATATATATATATATATATATTCACACAAGAATGACAAGATTGAAGAGGGTAAGGTGGTAGACATTGAAGAAGTGATTGGCATTGATGCCAGTTGTGCAGTAACAGTTGGGAAGTGCAAAAATTGTGTTTGATGAAAGGGACACAATATATAAGCAATACTTGGGGCTTTAAGTGACAGATTGTATACTTCTGTGGGTACACGTTTTGATTGGTACAATTTCTAGTTTGAACTCTACTTCAATGTATATATGTATTTTGCCCATGTCAAGATGCATGCGTCTAAATGACATAATTAATTAAGCGAAACTTTTTTTTTTTTAAAACGAAACTTTCTTATGATATGGCACATCCCGCTATATCATCGTATGACAATGTTGACATTTTTTCGCTTGCCAAATTATCTTTAATTTAGATCAGATAATCGAACTTGAGTTGGAGTCTAAATATTTTTTTTTTAATGAAAATGTAAACAATTAGAATATTTAAGTTTAAGAGTATTTTGAATTTTAGATAGTTTGTTATTATTTCAAATAGAGTTTGTCATATTTAACTAATTTTTTTTAGTGATTTAGTGCATTACTTTTACTCATTAATGTATTATTTTAATTATGAATTAATAGATAATTAATATTTATGCATATTCAAGATAAGAAAAAAAAATTACAAATATATATACTTCTATATTTTTTAAAAAAAAATATTTACACATTATTTCTCCAGCATTTTGTTTTCTACAATTTTTTTCTTCATAGTTGTTTTACCGTTTCCGTTTCTCAATTGCCATTTTTATGCTACATAGGGTACACACAAGCATGCTATTCAATTCAATTTTACTAGTATTGTTAACACTTATCTCTTGATATAGTACTTGATTGTGACATAGCATGTGTGATTATATATACTAGACGATAGAAAATAAATAAATAAAACAAAAAAAAATAGAGTAGGTCAACACTTTAAAAAACTATTTAAATAATATGCAATTGTAATGATATTGGAAAAAAAATTGTTTTGTATGTATTTTGTAATGATATCATAGCCATTATTTTTTTTTTAAACATGTCGAATACATTGGAAATACTATCCATTTTAAGACTATTTTGTGAACCAAATATATATATATATATATATATATATATATATTTATATTATATATATATATATGCTACTATTAATTACATGGGTGAAGTCTATAATTTCCAACTAATATTTTTAAAGTGAAAAAGTATTTGTGGATTTTTGGACTGATTGAATCTCAAAGTACATATAATTTCTAACTTTATATTTTAAAAAAAAATTGTTGGTAAAAAGAATTCTAGTATTCCACAAATGAAAATAATTAAATAAATAAAGAGCATGTATGCTCTTTGTTATTGATTGCACATTATAAATGAAGCGTGGGAAAAATTGAAAGAAAAAAAGTTGGTTACATACTTCCATTGATGATAATATTAAAGGTTCCAAAGTCTAACGTAGTACCATGCATGTGGGGCGGTGCATGAACTCACCATTACATACGTACTTACATTGTACATGTACATTGACCTTATAATTCTTAAATGCAGTCATGCAATATTTATAGATTAACATGGGTATTGCCGGCACGGGGCTTAGTTCACTAGTTTAGTAGGTACTATTTGGAAGAAAAGATCAATGTTCAAATTTCAGCAGTGGCAGTGTTAAGATTATGCCTAAAGTAAGCAGAATCTTCGTGCGCACCGACATTTGGCCATATCTACTAAGCGATTGAGTCATCGTGATTTACATCCTCACAAATGATCTGTCAGACCGGGGGTGTGGGAGACCCTTGGGGTTGGAAATTTCATCCTTTTGAGAGAAGATTAACATTGGTTTTCTGGAGATTTTTTTTTCATATAACATTCGATATCTCTATTAGACTATTACTATGCGTTGCGTCGCACATCGTTTTCTAATGAGAATTTGCTCTAATATATAAGGTTTGGGTCATGGGATCATATAAAAAAATTAATTCAAATTTAATCTGAAATCCGTTCACAAAGGTGAGTAGATCATCTGACCTTGCATTGTTGATGTATAGCAACTGCTTACCAACCCATCAAACTATTGGGTTAAAGATATATATGCAATTATTTTAAGATATATTATATTAAATATTTATTTTTTAATTACTAATAGCTTATTTTTAAGTATACTATCAAAAAATGAATATTCAGTACATAAATAAACATCAAAATATTAAAAATAAACTTTATATTAATGATCCATATTATCATCATGGTATAATTTGGCAATTTGCCTAATTGTGAAAGGCTAAATACCAGATTTAGAAACAGGCAAATTCCTTATAGATTTAGTTCCACTAATAAAATTTTCTTATTCCATCATATGTATGTTCCTAGGTCTCGTCACGGCATGTTGCCATTGTTATGCACCACAAAAATAAATAGTTCAATCATCTCATGGAACTTAATTTGAATTGTCAACCCTCACTAATAGTATTGCAGATAGTTATGTATATAACCTTGATATTAACATTCTCGGTGACGTACTCACAAGGTTTAATTTAACATAATCAAAGAGAATGTTCTATTTTTACTCTCAAACTATAATGGCATTACTATATTTATTTTTAACTTCAAAATATTTATTTGTTAACTTTTAATTTAATCACATTTAATTCAATCAGCTTACTGAAATTACACATTTAGTTTTTTATTATCATTTTTATCCAATTGATTTTAATTTCTAGGCAATAAGTTTATAATTTTCGTTCTATTTATTTTATTTTATTTTTTGTTGAAAATGTTCTTGAATGATGTGATAAATAATAATTTGATAGACTTTTTAATGACACGTTGACATTTTTTTTTTAACCTTATATTACTTATTATGTCATTTATGAGATTTTTTTAGTAATAAAATATTAAAATTGTGAAATTATCAAATTATTTTTTTTACCTTAACCTCCCTCCATCTGTAGACGAGAGAGCTAAGAGAGAAAAATTGGCAAGGGTTGTTTGGTTCTGAAGCTTGAAGAATAAACAACAAACAACACATTAAATATTCAATCATTATTGTGTGGACAATGGGTCTAGAATAAATGGGTTGATATCAATGGGTTGGGCTAGGCTAAAAATAATTGAATTGGGCTAGAACAAGGATAAAATATTTCTTTGGACTCAAGAATGGTCATAGAATATAACTATGTTTGGGCTTCTAAAATTGGAAAGACTTTAAGAAAAAAAAAAAAGTCATTTTGGGCTAAATCATTGTAGGAATAACAATAATTTATTTTTGAAAACTTTATAAAATAAGAATTTAAGAAAAATATCTTGGATTGTTGCAGGTAGCTCTCAAAGAGTGAACTTAACCACTGACACATGGACCTCTATACAGAGGATAAACTATATGTGCATTATTGCACTTTTCATTGATGATCAGTGGAAGCTCAACAAAAAAATCATAGCCTTTGTCCCTGTTTCATCTCATAGGAGAGAGTATATAGCCAAAGCCTTAGAGACTTGTCTGGTTGAGTGGGGTATTAAGAATGTCTTTTTTGTCACAGTTGACAATGTCTCTTCAATGATACTGTCATGGGGTTTTTTAAGAGTAAGTTGATGTCTTGGGGTAGCACTTCTGTAAGGTGGAAGTACATGCACATGCGGTGTATAGCCCACATTCTGAATCTGGTGGTGCAAGATGGGTTGAAGTTTGCTGACATTTCAGTTAAGAGGGTTAGGGATGCAGTAAGATGGGTTAGGAACTCCATGCAAGGCTAAAAAAGTTTAGAGAGCTTGCTGATCTTATTGGGGTGGAAGCCAAATCAGCTTTGTAACTGGATGTTCCTACAAGATGGAATAGTACATATATGATGTTGAACACTGCAATCCAGTACCATGCAGTCTTTGATGCCTATTTGGGAATGATTCCTCATTTTCTGCTGACCTTGGTTCCTCTGCCAACTTTTCTAGATTGGTTTGATGTGAAAAGTTTTGGTAACTCTACTGAAAACTTTCTATGATATGACTGTGAGAATTTCTGGTTCTCTTTATGTGACATCTAACACTTTCTTTAGTGAGATTCTCTTATCTTAGTGGCATGTTAAATGAAATGACTGGTCCTAAATCTGGAAATGAAAAGGTAAATTCAATACTTGTTATTTTGTTAAGCATTGTTTAAAATATGTCTGTGTTAATTCTTTGCTTGGTTACAATCTTAACATGGTATGGACACCCAAATGAAAACTAAGTTTCATAAATATTTGGGGGGGGGGGGGGGGGGCTGATAAAATGAACTATGTGATATTCTTTGCCAATATTTTGGACCCTACAGATAAAGTTGAGTATATGCATGCCCAGTTTACTCAACTTTATGATGAAGATGAAGGCAAAGACTGTTTTACTAAGGTCTAATCTGCACTGGTTGAGCTGTTCAATGATTATACAGCCACTTACTCTGTGAATGTAAGCACTGAACCAACTAATGTTGCCCAACTTTCTCAACCAGTGATTAGACATGACCACGGTTCCGGTTTCCGGTTCGGTTCCGGTTCGGAACCGGCGGTTCCGGTTCCGTATTTGGTCGAACCGGAACCGGAACCTTATATTAGGGTTCCGGTTCCGGTTCCGGTTGGAACCGCCGCGTTCTAACCGGTATTTTAATTTTTTTTTTTTTTTTTTTTTTTTAGGAATAAAGCCAATTTGGATTGGCTTTATTCCACTGTGGAGTCACGGGAATCTCTCCGTGACTCCACAGTCTACCTGCAGTGCTGCCTGCAGCTTTTTTTTTTTTTTTGTTTTTTTTTTGTTTTTTTTTTTTTTCGGTTTGGAACCGGAACCGTCCGGTTCCGAACCGGAAACCGGGTTTCCGGTTCCAATATTATAGGAACCTTAACCGGAACCTTATAGGTTCCGGTTCGGAACCGGAACCGGAACCGTACGGACGGTTCCGTTCGGTTCCGGTTAGCACAGTGCCGGTTCGGTTACGGTTCCGGTTTGAACCGGAACAACCGGAACCGTGGTCACCCCTACCAGTGATTGTGCAGTCTAGTGCTACTACTTTTGGTAAGCCACAATCTAGGTTGAAAAGTGAACTCAAAAGGCAAAGGTTGGAGAGTGGTGGAAGTATTAGATAGACTGAGCTGCAACTATATTTGAGTGAGGATGTTGGGGACGACAATGATGATTTTGATATCCTTATATGGTGGAAGGTGAACTCTAAGAGACTGCCCATTCTCTCAAAAATGGCAAGGGATATTCTTTGTAGTTCCAATATCCACAGTGGCTTCAGAAAGTGCTTTTTTACAAGTGGTAGAGTGATCCCTTTAGGAGTTCTTTAACTCCTAAGATTGTGGAAGCTTTAATTTGAACACAGGATTGGTTAAGATTACCAAATCAACCAATACAAATTGAAGAAAATATTGATGATTGTGAAAGGCTTAAAAAAGGTAATTAACTAATACTTTCATTACTTTGTATTTAAAATATTAAATAATACTATGTTTTACTGTTTAATTTATGTGTTTTTGTCTTTTGATTTGCAGAGTTGCCCAACTGGAGCTAGGAGTGCTGGAACTTCCCTATCCACCATGCAGTAATGTTCATTCATTTTGCTCTCAGTTTTTAATTTACGGTTATTCTTCGCTTAGAAGATTAGATTATCATAATCTGTTATGAGTTTTCACTTATGAATTCAATTATGTAATGAATTTTAGATGTACATGACAATGGGCAATGGCTTCATTGCTTGGCAACAATTACCTTGTTATTGCCTTGAATCCTTGGCCCTTTCCACTTGAGTCAACAGCAGGTTACAAGTATACAATACCAGTTCAGTATGTGCTATAGCATTTTGCCTTGATTCATTTATGAATCCTGTTTGCATATGTTAGCCTAATCTGATCTGGTATTATTGATTCTACCTTACTCTTTACCTATTAATTTTCTATACGCTATGATGATGCTTCCACCTTTGTCTGAATCAAAAACTTTGTGGATGGTATGTTGCTCAAGTTTTGGTTTGTTCCAAAACTTTAGAAGCAATTTTCTCCCAATCTTAATTTGATATGAAAACACAACAATCTGAGCCTATTTTAATTCTGGAGCAAAAATGTTAACTGTTATTCTTTTCAGTTTTTTTTAATGATATTTAACTCTGCTTTTAAGTTTGCACTTAAACCAGGAGGATGAGGAAATGACCTGAGTGATTTGCTGACTTGTTGTTGCAGACCTGTATGCTGAACTATTTTTTGTAAACTTGAAAAATATAATTAAAGTTGGCACAAGTGTCAAATAGACCCATCTACTATTGCGAAGTGCTCAATTTTTACCTTGAAAAATTAAAGTCTAATCAGGCACACTTACAAGCTAAATTTGTTCGATTGACTTTTTTTGCAGGTGCCTATTCAATTATTCAAAAATAAAAAATAAATAAATAAAAAATAATAAAAAAAATGGAATTTCAGCTCCATATCCTTTCCTCGCCCAAACCTTCGCCGGAAAGAGAGTGTGTTGCTGCTGCCCCAACTTCGTTGGCCTACGGACTGCTTCGTTGGAGGGGAAAGGCACTACATTGTCTCCCGAACTTCTGGTGTGCGGAAACAGGAAGGAGGAAAGGAGCCGCCAGTTCGCACTCCACTGCAACGTCACCGGAGCACTCTGTTCAGCCATAACAGGGGACGTCGTCGGTCGCCGCCGGTCTGCTTGCTGCTTTCTGGCCGGAAGGGAGGACGCCACTGGGCTGATCTTCGCTAATACGCCGGTCAACACCAACCACGCCGGAAAGTGACCCACTACCGGAGCTGCTGGACGTCGTCTACCACCACACACCGCTGCAAGGCTTCGCCGAGGAGCTGATTAGAAGGAACAGGGGCGCTGCCGGATGAAGGACGTCGTCGACCACCACTCACGCTGGAAGAATCGAAGAACTACTACCCAGCCCTACTTCCGCTGAAATTCCTTTTATTATTATTATTATATTATTTATTAATAATTGAAAATAGGCAACCGTTAGCAACCTGCAAAAAAGTTGATTGAACAAATTAGCTAGTAAGTGTGGCTGATTAGACTTTAATTAGGTAGTGAAAACACTCGCAATAGTAGATGTCTATTAAGCACTTGTGCATTAAATGTAGTATGTTTAAGTCATAAGTTCATTAAGTTGTATAGTTTTGATTTGTAAGTTAAATTGTAAGTAGTTAAAGTAGTACTACTAGCTAACTTAAGCTTCACTTAAACCAATTTTGCTGATTTACTTATTTAGTACTTAATTTTATTTTTTATTATTTTTTATCTAATCCGAACGCAACCGTCCGTAATCGAATTTGAAATATCATGATGATTAACCCTAAAAAATAAACGGAAGGGAATAATCTATCAATTTAAACCAACCGTTTTTCTGGTTCCGAAATCTAAACGTTTTCTGGTTCTGAAATCCGATCCGCCTGAACTCATCCGATGCACAGTCCTACATTCAAAAAAAAAAAAAAAAAAACAATTATGGGCATTTGTATAAAAAAAAAATAAATTTTATATTTATATATTTAACTTAAAATTTTAAAAGATAACAAATTTGTTCTATTTACATTTATAATATAATAATTACTCCCTCTGTCCCATTTTGCATGTCTTACATTCCTTTTTAGTTTGTCCCAAAATGTTGTCCTCTTTCCAAAATTGAACATCACCATCATTATACTTTTTTCTAAATTACCCTTATGACTTTTGCTTTATTTCCAAAAGTGAAAAAGTGAAGGGCATAATTGAAAAATACATAACATTTACTTTAAATACTTTAAAAAGCGTGCAAAAAGTAAAATGAGACAACCAATTCGGGACGGAGGGAGTATAATATATTGTTATTTTCATTATTTATTTTATTTATGGGCATCTGTATAAAATATATAAATAAATTTTTATATTTATATATTTTAATTTAAAATTTTAAAAGATAACAAATTTGATCTATTTATATTATTATATAATAATTATAAATATATTTTTATTTTTCATTATTTATTTATAAACAATAATTTATTTTAAAAATAATTTATTAATATATTTATTAAAATTTTATTTGAAACCTTAATAAAATAAAAATTAAATCAAGATTAAAGGAGAGCCTACTTTCCACATCGCTTATGAAATAAAAACTAGCCTTGGTGCTTGGTTCATAAGATCAACCTAATAAACTTTATAGATGCTTTTTTTTTCGTCATAACCCATAATTTTTTAAAAACCTTTTGCAAGTTAACTCATTAATTATGAATTAAAGTTGACATCCTTACCTTTTAATCTTTAATAAAACCAAGTTTCATTAGCTAACAAGATAAATAGGAATACCTATATCTAATAAGTTCTACTACATGGGTCCCAATAAAGTGTCTATATCAAGATTTTGTGCGAGGGAGTAAAATTTGGGAGTATAAAGTGAATACACATATATTATTTTCATATCTAAAAGTGGTGTTTCTAATTCCAACAGTTACAACATGTTTGGTTCACGGAATGAATTTTGAGGTAATAAGAATGTTATTCCATAAGGAATGGAATACGCAAGGAATAGAATAGAATTGTATTTATTGTTGGTTCGCGGAAGGAATAGACTTTAGGAAAATTACAGTTTTGGTTGATTTAAGATAGAAATGAAATATGTTTTAAAAGACATAAATACCCTTATAAAAATATGTGATGTGGATGGTGGTGGAGCCAGGGGGGCGACGGTGGGTGGTGACGTTGTGGCATGGTTGGTGGGGCGGTGGTGGTGGCAGCGCCGGCGGCATAATGGTGGTGGGGGCGGTGGTGGTGCGGGGGGTAGTGGCGGTGGCAGTGGTGGGCGGAGGTGTGGCGTGGGGGGTGGCGGCGCCGGCATGGGGTGGTGGCGGCAGCGGTGAGGGGGATGCCCACGACGTGGAATGGAAAAAAAAGGTTAAAGAAATGGGTAAAAATAAAATATACAGAAAAAAAAAAATAAAAAAAAAAAAAAAAAAAAAAATAATTTCCTGACTATTTCAGTAATAGGCTAATACCAAGGGGGTCCTAGTATAGCTATTACCTTATTTGATGATAACTATTACCAAAAATATTATTCCTGGTAAAGAAATGGTTACCAAAAAAGAAGGCCTACTACTGGGAATGCATGCCATTCCTGGCCTATTCCCGTGAACCAAACAGGCCATTATAGTGTTATACCATGAACCTGGGTCCACCTTGCAAGGTGGACCTAGGTCCAAAATATAAAATTTACATATAGAATGTTTATAATTTGAATTGTGAACATTGTGTATGTAAATTGTGAACATTTAGTATGTAAAATTGTAAACACTGAGCATAAATTATGAACATTCAATACGTAAATTGTGGTATTTTTCTTTTTTATCTGAGTCCACTAAATAATTTGCCTTCTAATTCGCATGCCAAATTGACATGCTGGCCCTCACGCTTTTGACTTTATTCGTTCATATTGGATGTATTCAGTAATTCAGACATGGATAGTCAAATACTATATATAAAAACTAGTATTTGTCCCGTGCGATGCACGGAAAATATATTATAAAAATATATCATATATGAGGTTTATTTATATAAAATAATTGTTATTTAATAATTATTATGTGTGAATTCCTATGATAAAATTATGAACATAAATATATTACAATTAAAATAATATTTAAGGTGAGTGATTACTACAAATCTAAACTATATAAAAATTTAGTACATAGTATTTAATATTACAAATTTAACTTAGTAAACTACAATAGAATTGAATTACAATTTTAGAGTCACCACGGATCAAAATTTTTAGACCTTTGAGATTCTAACTCTAGATGTAGGAACATACAATTGACCTTTAAAGACCAAAATCACAATCTTAGTTCGACATTGATTTTTTTTCCAAATACTATCAATTAAGTGTTAATCAATAAAAGATGAAACTAATAATTCGAGAATATAATCTTAATGTTACTAAGTCTACTTCACGTCAATTAAGTTGGAGAGTATTGTTGGATATATCCATGAATCCACGAAATAACGCATCTTTGTCTTCCGTAATCCTCAATATGCACATCAACAATCTTAAATATTAGGCCGCATAGTTATGCCCATATATTAATTTCAAACTTATGAACTTGGGTTGCATGCATAAAAAGTATAATTTAAATATACTAAGGTACATTATATATGTATGAAGGTACTTTCAATAAAAAAAATGTTTTTTAATATATTAAAAAATGTATTTGATATTCATGATCCATACAATTATGTGGCCATCGTTCACACAATAATTGCCAGTAAATTAATAATATATAAATATAATATAATATATATATATATATATATATATATATATAATATATATATAAATATTAGAATGTCAGTGAAATTATTATCATATTATTATTGAATTATTATACTAAATTCACCGCGCGAGCACGGGAAAAAAATATGTTATTATAAATATAAATAAAAATAGAAAAAAACTAAAATATTTAATTGTTTATATAATAATATTTTTGAGCTCCATTGTCAAGTATTTATTATTTTATAGAATACAAAATTACAATTAAAATTTAAAAATTACAATTTTGTATGTTAATAATAATCTCTAATTATGCATATCAAATAAACTTATAGAGACCAGGACTATGGTCTAATGGTATCCGGGTTGGACTCTTTTTGGAAGGTTATGAGTTCGAGCCTCAGTGGAGGCGTTATTACTCTTTGTGTTTCAGTAGGTTGAGAAGTATATGAACAGAACTACAATGAATAGAGCTAGTAACATAAAAAAAAAAAAAAAAACTTATAGAAGAAATTACATAATTACATTGATTTATTCTTAATTGTATTTCATCTATATTATAATTTTCACAAACGAATAATAACTAAGATAATTACATTTGGAAAACAAATTTCAAATTTTGTAGAGTAAATTTAAACTCTAAAATGGAATACATTTTTATATATGATATATAATATATAGCTATTTTTTTCAAAAGACATTTTTATATTTTTTAAAACCAACAAACTGCATTCATCACAACAAATCACAAATACAACTGGGGAATATACCCACAACCAAGGACAAGGATGAAACTGGCCGCCGCGCGAGAACGTACATTTTAATTGATTATATAATATATAGCTATTTTATTTTCAAATGTTGTTTTTTTTTTTTTAAGAATAAATGAGTTGTGCATTAATTATAACATAATTATTTCTCAAACATATACTTTATTATAGTTAATATTGTTATT
The DNA here is from genome assembly GCA_009835305.1 of Ipomoea purpurea. Classification (NCBI taxonomy): domain Eukaryota; kingdom Viridiplantae; phylum Streptophyta; class Magnoliopsida; order Solanales; family Convolvulaceae; genus Ipomoea; species Ipomoea purpurea. The sequence continues at coordinate 17,049 of VALG01011765.1, forward strand.
GTTATTATATTAACAATATTATTATGGTCTTGTGAAAATAAATGTTGATTATCACCATTTACTTTTCACAAGACCATATGACTTTATTATAATAGGATGATAATATTCCTTAACAAAATAAGATTTTTTTATTTTTTTTGAAATCAATAAGAATTTATTTAAAAACAATAAAAGATGAAGTTTTCCTTAACAGGGCGTTGGTTGAAGGAAATGCAATTTCCATTTTCATGGAATTAAAATCTCATGTCCCCCTAAGATTTTAGGAAGAAAAAAAGATTGTGATGAGTTAAATTACCCATTTACTTTTTAACCTAAAATTAATGACTAACAACAACAATGAACATTTTTGACTTATACATATTCCTTTTTTTAATTCCCATTTATATCAAACATTGAATTTGATCATCAGTAATTATAATCGAAACCAAACACTGCAATTTTAAATTCTATCTTTGTTTTAATAACACCCTCCTATTTAAAGCAATTCTTTCCAACTAATTCCCTTTCTCTAACCAAACGTAACATAAAAGATGAAACCGCTTTTTTTTTGATTTCTGGTGTTCCGCGTTCTTTCACCGTCGGAATCACCAATCCAACAACTATTTAATAATAATTTGACTGTTCTAAAAGTTTATAATTATCTATTACAATGAATTTTGCCATCATTCTAGCCTATATTTTACTATTTTTATCCCCTTACAAAGAAAATGTTAAATAAAAATTACATCAATCATTAAGTTAACAACACCATCCATGGCCAATTCATGCATACACTGTACCACTACATACATAAATCCGATGAGGTTATGATAAAGAAGGCAAAATTAAAGTCACTTTATTATGATGCAGACACTAATTCATTCATTCTTCGACGAATTTGCATTGAATCTTTCGGACTTAAGAAAGCTTGCCCGTTATGATGATTTAATCTAATAAAAGGATTGGTCATGATCCCCATTGACACAAAATTGTTCGGAACTAAATTAATCCTAACTGTATAAATGTTAATCACAATCATATCGTTTTGGGGTGGTAGTTGGAGGAAGAAATTAGATGGAAAAGAATGTAATTTATGGAGATGAAAATGGGAATAAATCTAATTTAAATTTCAATGTTTAGTTTGCAGAAATAAATATGAAAATTAATCAATAGTTTTATAATTGAAAAGAAATAAGTAATATAAATCCAACTTCCATACTTATATATTATTATTATTGTTGTTTTGTTGTTGTTGGTTTTGTTGTTTTAAATCTTAATGACCAATATTCAAAATTACTTTTGAAAATTATATAACATGTGTAAATGAACTCTAAATGCATAACGAAAGTATAAAATAGATAAGGAGTTTTTGAGAAACCATATTATTGAATTGCCTACTGATTGACTTATGTTTGGAATAATAGGAAGACATACTATAATCGGATAAAGAGTAAAACATCAATTAGTTAAAAGGAAGAAAAGGATAATTTTGTCTCAAAGACCACAATGACCCTAACTCCTTTACAAAACATCAGCACATGGAATACAAACCAAAAGATCAAAACCGTTAAAACTAAATATAAAACAAACCAATGACATCTCACCGTCTCATCAAATTATGGGTCGCATGGACCAATATATATATATATAAATAAATATAGGATAAATATAGTAATATATATAATATATATATATATATAGTGTTAATAATAATATATATATTCTAAAATCATGGAATGAAATCAAGAAGGGAGGGGAGGAGGAGGGGGGTGGGGATGCGATTTTAAATCTATGAAAATAGAATTTCAATTCACAGAAATACAATTCGTTAATCAAACAAGAAATTACTTGCCTTCGAAATTATGTGAGAATTGAATGTCCCTCCAACCAAACACCCTTTTTTTTTTAAAAATTAAAAAAAAAAAAAAAAAAAAAAAAAAAAAAAAAAAATACTCTTTTTTTATTGATAGAGGATTAAAGAGATTGCATCTCGGATTTATGATGTAACCTTTTATTTCGCTAAGCGATCTGTGAATTGAGCTGTCCATGATCTTGCAAGGGAGCCTTTAATTTCTGGTCAATTTGCGGAAAGTAGTATCAGTCATCTCCTAGTTTCTTGTGGACATTCTCATTTTTATTATTTAATGCATTAAGCTTTTATTCTCTCAAAAAAAAAAAAAAACATACTCTTTTTTATTTAAATTACAATTACAATTTGTTGATCGTAACTTTAGTTTTGTTGAAAGAATGACGACGAATGAGATAAAGTAGCTAGGGGTAGTCCTGTACTATGCTCATGGCGTGTTGACAAAGGGTGAGAATGAACTACTTATTTTCAACTCTACTTACAAATTAAGATGATAGAGTAGACTACGAATATATTAAAATAAATAAATAAATAAAAAGAAAGAATAGTTTTTTTTGAAAGAAGAAAGAATATCATAGATCGGGGTCCACCATAAGTATTGTGAACCCTAATTTAAATTATACACAAATATAACAAAATTATATACATCCAATTATAACTGATATATATAATTTAATTTTTAGCCGGGTCGGGTGTGGAGGCCCTTAGGGTTGAGGTTCAACCTTTCGAAAGAATGTATATAATTTTTAAAAGTGAAATGACATAATATATTAATTATATATGCATAATCTAGATTAAGGTTCACAATACATACATGATGATGATGGTCCACAATACAATTTGTGATTGTTATATAGATGGTACATAAAATGAGATATTGAATTCTTAAAAAAAAAAAAAAAAAAGATATTGAAGGACTCGATCTGTCAGTCTGTCCTAAAGGCTAAAGCAAAATGCTAGGAAATAGAGAAACCTACTACAAAAACAAAATTAGAATATAAAATTAAAGCATTTTATAAGGAGTATAAAAGGCACTCTATGCAGTGTGAAATGAATAATGTGATAGATGCAATATCAAAAATTCAAAATTGTGCCAATTAAGCATTGACAAGAATATAATAATCATCCGTCTAAAAACGTGAAGCGTGAAAAATATCATGTGCGATAGTATCAAAAGGTACCAAATATCGACAAAAGTAATTAACCATCCAGCAAATTGCCATGATTGAAAAAAAAAAAAAAACCTATAAAGTGCGCGTTGCATTCTTTTCTGCGTTTTTATTGTCATCTACCTGACTATATTATCAATTTATCGTTCAATTTGTTGCATCATTATATATTATTAAAAATATTTGAACTCAATTTACTTATATAATTACTTCAAGTTTAACCATTACAACACATTATTAACTTGTTTATTATTTTATTTAATATTTAGCATTAATTTGCATATTCATCTTATATCAATTCACATTTTATGTAATGAAAGTTCACGTTTTGCATGTTATGATACACCAAGCATAAGCACTGTAATACCTAGATTCAATGCACTTTGCAAGACACACACATTATATGCAAATAAATAAAGTATATAGAAAAAAATCAAATGAATTAATATCTAATTTATAATATGAGAAACTTATTTAACATCCGTCGCTCCATATTCTCTACTCATAATATAATATTATTCAATTAAAGAAATTTAATATCGTATTACCTCTATTCATAAACTGAATTATTCTCTTTAATTAAATACCATATTTTGAAAGATACATATGTTTAATATATTAATTAACTGACATACATTTCTAATTCTATTTAAAAAATTTATTGCAACGAAGAAAACAATTTTTAAAGTGAATATATATAATATGAATATATCATACAAAATAATATCTCGTGTGGTCCCTTGTGTCCTTGATCTATATGAATGCCATCTACTACTCCATATTCACTTCTCTCTCTCTTCTCCATACTGATAGTCGTCACTCCACTGAGAAAGATAGAAGAAAAGCCATTGGGATTCTGGAGAAACTGACAAAATCCCAGAAACAAGTTGACGACATAATCCTTAGTACTAAATATAGTATCATCGTTTTGTAAGTTTCAGGATCCAATCATATCTTTGCCTCGATCGGCTCGCTTGCTCTTTTATTGCTTGGATTTTACTCTGCCATCATTTCTTGAAGAATCTTCTATATCTATGTATCTGTGTTGGTTGAATTAAGCGTGCAGATTAGAGTGTTAATTGAGAGGTTTTGAAGGATTGATGAATGGGGAAAACCGGGAGAGATTGTGCGCAGATCTACGCGATTTACGGCGTCGACGATTGGCAGACGACTCTGTTCCTCGTCCTCCACGCGGTGTTCTTCTCGGCGATGTCTGTGGGTTTCCTGGTTTACTTCGAACCCATTTGCGTGTTTTTTGAGGGTTTTGTGCCGGGGTCGGGGACGGCGAGATTCGCGGCGGGGTTTACGGGGTCGGTTACCGCGCTTTCCGCGGTGTGTCTGTTTTACGCCGCCGGAACATGTTTTACTCCTCCGTGGCGCTGCGGTGGGAAATGGCGCAGCGGATGGTGGGGCGGTGGGGGACTGGACGTGTGTGAAGCACGCGCTCGATTTGGGGTGCGACGACCGGGGGATCCTGCTCAACGCGGTGGCTCTGCAGCTGAAGAAAGCGGGGTCGTCGGGGCGGTCGTCGGGTTACACCCGACCGGAACCCGGTCCCTCGCCGCCCTCAAAACGGCGTGTATGGAGGGCGTGCAAGAATACGTGACCTGCCGGGCGGGGGACCCGCGGAGGGTGCCGTTCGGGGACGGCGCCTTCGACGTGGTGGTGTCGGCGGCGTTCGTGCACAAGGTGGGGAAGGAATCGGGGGGCCGAGGACGGCGGCGGCGGCGGCGGAGCGGATGCGGGTGGTTGGGGAGGTGGTGAGAGTGCTGAAGGCGGGCGGGGTTGGGGTGGTGTGGGACCTAGTGCACGTGCCGGAGTACGTGAAGAGACTGCATGAACTGAAAATGGAGGAAATTCGGGTGTCGGAGAGGGTGACGGCGTTCATGGTCAGCAGCCACATGGTGTCGTTTCGGAAGCCCAATCACCCTATACTACCCTCCAACGAAGTTACATTAGATTGGAGATTCAATGATATTTGTTAAATTTTTTGATAATCCAAACTTTTACAAATTATTATAAATTTCCTTTTAATATTTTAAAAATGGAAAGAGATTCACAATATAATTTTGGTATTTATTTCTTATTGGAAATTGGAAATGCTTCTTTTCCTGGATATTTTTACCTCCTTCAATCTCTCTTTGATAAATGTTACTCATTAAAGGTCTCAGTCAATAAAATTAAAGAATGTTAAATATATAGTGGCATTTGTGTCTAATAACATCACTATTATTTTTATAAGAAAGATTTTTTATTTTAATCTCATCCCAATCAAGACTGAATTGACATTTTAGACGATAAAAAAATGCGGTAAAAAGTGAAGTACGTGTCTACTGTCTAACATTATTCTTTCTTAATTTCCTTAATCTCATGCCTATTTTGGAAGTAGATCAGAGGAATATTTAAGGCTCTGTTTGGCAAAGTTTATGTAGGAGCTTATAGCTTATTTTAAGCTACTAATAAGCTATAAGCTCTATTTGGTAATGTTCCCAAAATAAGTTCCTAGCTTAAAATAAGAGCTTATTTTGGAACGCTATTTTAGGTAGCGTTTCAAAATAAGCTCCTAGCTTTCTATTTTATTTTTTTTTTAATATATTTTTATCCTTATTATTTTAAAGAAATGACATTATTTATCCTTCCCAATTAAAACATTTTTCTCTTCTCCTTTAACCACAACTTTCACCGCAAATATTATTATTAATTATTATTATTTTATTATTATTATTATTAATTATTATTTTATTATTATGTTGTTGTTGTTGGTTGTTGTTGTTGTTGTTGTTATTATTATTATTATTATATTATTATATTATGAGATTTGCAACAATATTGCTACCTCATTATGAAATGCTTAGCATTACTCTTTCTTTTTTTTTTTTGGAAGAAAAAGAGGGAAGAGATCCCGAGTGGAAAACTATTGGTTTGCTCCACGGTAAAGCAAGCACCATTCTTATCCCCCACAACAAGGCCTGCACTTGATTAGGAGGAGACTCAATACTCTGATTTCCCATCGTGTGCGCCAAGGCGGAGGCAGCTAGCCAATCAGCAACACGATTTTGCTCACGTACAACACAGCTGAACACCATTTCCTCAAAGTACCTACACTCCCGAGCACAGGTTCTCATAACGCTTGTACTTCTGTCAGCCCCTTGAACAGCCCTTCGGAGATCATGAATTGTCCCCGCTGAATCACTTTCAACGATCAGCCGTCGGGCGCCATACGACTTCGCCATGTGAAGCCCCTCCAAGATTGCCCAGGCTTCAGCTTCCCGGCCGTGCACGAACCAATGTTGTGGGAGTAGCCGCGGAGCCAGTTCCCATCACTATCCCGAAGGACTCCCCCACAGCCAGCTCTGTTCGACGCTCCTTTACAGCATCCATCGACGTTCAGTTTAATCCACCCTGCATACGGCTTCTTCCAAGCCGTAAGCCTGTCGCCAAGGCCTGCACGTGGGGGCGTGGGTGACCATCTATTTCTGAACACAGCCCGTACCTCATCACACTGATCCCGAATCCACTGGCGGCGAAAGGCCGGGTTGACAACTCTGCCTTCGAACACCCTGGCATTACGCCACCTCCAACACCACCAAAGAGTAATCCCAAAAGTCGCTTGCCAATCCTCCGAAAGCCAAGGCGGCGCGTCGCTTTTAGGTTCGCTGCAAGCCATCCATCCCCAGTCTAGCGTGCTAAGTCGCTGCACAGTCGCTGCAGGGAGAAGCGATTCCCAAAGCCCGTCCATTCTCTGGGCAGTCGCGGAAGATATGGAGAAGCGTCTCCGGATTACCTGCACAGACAAAACAAGAGTTATCAACGGTAAAATGCCTTTTACAGCGCTCCACATTAGACATCACTTTGCCATGCTTGACAAGCCACAAAAAAAGGACCATCCGACTAGGGATCTTGATTGTCCACAGCGTCTTCCAAACTCGATCGCCCGTTACCGCCTGAACCTCCTTGTAATATCGTAGGGCTGATTTGATGGAAAAAACCCCGTTCAGCTCTCCTTTCCACCCCCAAGTGTCTTTTTCTTCGTCATCTTCGACTACTACCATGGCGGTTGATCCTTGCTCCATTCAGGCGGAAGAGCCCCATTAAGATCTCCCAATCCCAACCGGTTCCATTAATCCAGTAGTCAGCTACCTGCGCGTATAGCTCCGTTAGGGGAAGGTGTCTGCACGCATGTTCGTAGAGCCTCCGATCGGATACCCAAGAGTCCAACCAGAACTTCGTGTTCCGGCCATTGCGAACACTTTGGTTACGCCACGATCCACGACGTAGGATGCACTTTGGATGCCCCTCCACGCATTGGACACCCGTCTACTTGTCGTTGTCACGCCACCGTCCTCAGCCCATCTATACTTGTTCCGCAAGACCTCGACCCAGACACTCCTGGGTTCGGTTAACATTCGCCACCGAGCTTCGCCATGAAAGCCAAATTGACGTCATGAAGCTTCCGAAACCCCAAGCCGCCATCTTGCTTAGCTTGCGTGACTATATCCCATTTGACAAGGCTTAGCGGTCTGGTAGCCTCCGCCCCTCCCCATATAAACCTGCGAATAGTTTTCTCTAGCTCGTCGCAGACCCCTTTCGGCAGCCACATAGATTGCATGGTGTACGTAGGCATGGCGCTAAGGACGGCTTTGGCCAACGTCACCCTCCCGGCTAAGGCGAGGGTTTTCGACTTCCACCCATCCAACCGGGCTTTCACTCTGTCAAGCAGATCTGTAAAAGTACCCTGCGTGACGCGGCCGTGTATCGACGGCACCCCCAAATACCTGCCCAAGTTCTCTGTTCTTTCAATGCCAAGCGCCTCCGAAAGTTGCACAGTAAGATCCACACTCGTGCTTCTGGAAAATAGGACCTGCGACTTCTCGAAACTGACTCTTTGCCCTGACGCTCCACAAAATCGCTCCAGGCAACTCTTGATAACCTCCACTTGATCCAAGGAAGCCTCAGAGAATAAAACCATATCGTCGGCAAAGCACAAGTGGACAGCACTGGACCCGAGGGCGCCAACCGGATGCCCTTCCATGTCCCGCTAGCCACCTCAGTCGAGATGATCTGACAGAGCCTTTCTAAGCAGAGCACGAATAAAGCTGGGGACATCGCATCACCCTG
>VALG01011768.1:0-12338 GCA_009835305.1 Ipomoea purpurea
TTCTTTCATCCTCTTGGGAATGGCTGCAAAGTAAAGTAAGCATGGTTTCAAATGATCTGATAAATACTTGTAACTAAGCTCTATTCGCGTCATTGCTCTGTATTCTCTCTAAACTCAGCACATGAGTTTAAAGTAAGAAAAAATTCTTGCCACATTTGCTCACTCTCTTCAACTCCTACCAGAAGGCCCGGCTACCAAACCAACTACCAACGGTAGGCCCCACACTTTTTAGATATTTTCTTTGTCAATACTTTCAAGCTCTTTAGGACATTCATTCCCTTTAAATAACTTCACTTGCAATAATTCCCAACTCTCATCAATAGTGAAGAAAGGAAGACAACAAATATGTTTGGCATCAGAAACCACACTTTCTTCTCTGCTTGTTAAAACAATTCTACTTCCATTGTCACATGAGGGAAAAACTCTATTTAACTCTCTCCCATGCTTCAACACTCCAAATATCATCCAACACTATGAGATATCTCCTTCCCATCAAACTTTTGCGAAGCTCTTCACTACATTGCCAATCTCTTATCCCCCTACCACATACTTGAGTGAATATTTTGTTCAACAAAGTCCTGTAATCATATTCTTGAGAAACTGTACACCATGCACGGTTGTCAAAGTGTTGCTACATTTTTCTCCTCATACACTCTCCTAGCCAGAGTTGTCTTTCCCAATCCACCCATGCCTGTAATTAAAACAACTCTCTCTCCTTTGACCCATAAATAAGCTGATTTATGATTGTTTCTGCTTCCTTCTTGAAACCCACAACTTTATCAGAGATATTTTGGCATCTTTCTAATCTCAATACTGTTGTCATTGTGTTAGGTTTGATTAGAAATATATTCAAAAGAACAAAGTAAGGAAGTGATAAAATTTTGAGAGGCAAAGCACTTTATAAAAGACATGACGATAAAAGATAAAAGACTGTCGGCACAGAGTATATAAATTAATTTTAATGTTTTGACTTTTAAGAAATATAAATGTATCTTTTAGAAATAAGCTACTTAGATTGAGAGAAACTTTATACAGTAACAGATAATTGCAAATTGTGCTTATGGGAAGTGATCGAGAATTACCATCACTACAAGAAAATGCACATAGACAACACTAGAAAGACAACAGTTTTTAAGAAAAGTGTTGTCTTTTGTATAAAAGAACAACAGTTTTGGTCCAAAACCGTTGTCTTTGATGCAACACTTTTGTCAAGACAACGTTTTTACTTAACCGTTTTTTATAAGTGTGTTGTCTTGCTGTCATTTTTGTGAAAAATAACACCACAACGACAACTGGTTTTAAAACCGTTGGTCTATGTGCGTTTTTTTTTTTTAAAAAAATAAGACAAACGGTTTTTTTAACTGTTGACGTTGGTGTGTTGTCTTTAAGCGGACTGGAATACACAACACTAGAAAGAAACGGTTTTAACAACGTTGTCTTTGTGCGCTCTTTTTTTTAAAAATAGACAACGGTTTTTATTTAACCGTTGTCGTTGGTCTGTTGTCGTTAAGCGCACTCGAATACACAACACTAAAACGACAATGGTTTTTATATAACCGTTGTCTTTGCATGTTCTTATTTGTTTAAGACAACGGTTTTGTTTAACCGTTGTTCTTTGATATGTTGTCTTTAAGTGTATGAATACACCGTTGTCGTGCGCATCATTATTTAACATGTATATAAAATAAAAACAAAAGATGTTAACTAGAAGAATCAAACCTATAACCTCATGCTTAACAAATACAAGTTTTACAAACTACACAACACAAACTTTGATATCTAAGGGTGCAACATCTAGTATATAACTGGGTTTCTTCTGTGTTGTTTGTGAAAACCAAGACAACAATTTTAGATGATAGTTGAAAAATTCCCCCAAAAAAGAATAGAACCTGAGACCTCTAGCAATAATAAACTAAGTTAAACCCACCAAACTAACAACACTTATGTATTTAAGCGCAATCATCTAGGTATATTACCAAAATAGTTCTATTTTCGTTCATATTTAATATAATAATTATTCACCAAAATTTCAAAGTAAATTCATTAAAGTTTTATTTTCAATTATATTACAATTTAGAGCCAATCTATGAATTCAAAATAATAATAATATTATCAAGTATAAAAACAGTACGGGTGGTGTTCATAATTGGTGCGGTTATATATGATGGTATTGGTTGTAGGGTGGTATATATGATAAGGATGGGCGTTGGTAATCGACTATTCCGGCTAGCGCATGACAACAAGGTTAGTCTATATTTTTGGTTAACTTGACCCTTACGGCTAGCGCATGACTAACCAAGCTAGAGTTAGCTATGTGTTGGTCAATCGACCGCCTTTCGGCTAGCGCCATGATCTAACCTATGGACTAACTAAGGTCGAAACCTGTTGGTAATCGACCCCTCCAACATGCCTGGAACACGCTGAGAATGGATATGAAAAGAGTAGTGATCGATTGCCTGTACAGTTTCATATTTTATCCCATTCTTTTTGCCGCGGATCTTAAATTAATTTAGCTCTATGCTTCATAATTACCAAACTATATATTCATAATTTTTGAATTGGAAATGCATACTTCATAATGATTGAATAAACTCTGGATTCTATATTTCACAATTACCAGGAACTTTGTGTTTATAATTTTCGATGTTCATGATTCCCAAGTGTTTATTAACTATACATTTTTAGAAATTTCGTGAATCAACAATACAGGATTATGAATATGCAGTATATAAATTATGAATTTATTATATAGAAATTATTAATATATACAACTGTATTTAAATTAGAAATATACTGATAGAAATTATGAATCTACATTATAGAAATCTATGAATTTCGTGTTCTATACCTACTTTAACCCAGTTTTATTTAATTGGACCGTCAGATCTGTAGCGGACTCGAATAATTAAACTAATATTTTTTTAAGATAATTTTCCCTCTAATTAAGCTAAGACAAAATTAAAATTTTCCCCCTTAGTCAAAATTTCCCTCTTTAAGCACAAAATTGAATTTTTTTTTGTCTTCCCTCTCCTCAGACCTTGTTCGCCGACCGCCAGTCTCCGCTAATCAGCTTCGTCCGTGTCGGGGGGTTTCTGCCGGGTACACTTGTTATGATCTCTTTAGGGAACTCATTATTCTTGTTATGAACAGCTTTGAGTATGAATTGTGAGATGAAGTGAAAAGTAGAATAATTGTAAGATTATCAAAAATTCATGGTGCAAAAATATAGATAATAATATAGGTGTCATAATGGAATAAACATAATATAATAGTATATTGCTATAACTTTGTTACATGTAGAATTCAACAAAAAAAATAATGGATTAAATGACAAGAGAGATGAGTGGTAACTAGAAGATGCGATTAATTAGAGGGCCAGATAACAGTATCTTAATCAAAGTATAATAGAAGTAAGTATGATATACACGGAACATAGGTAGAAATTGTGAATACAATCATGGACATGAATGGAGATTCGGAAAAATTGTTTTTTTGTAGCATAAAGTATTATGACATTGGGATAGAAATAATATAGAAATGGTCAATACACAATGGGAAAAGTACATATAAATTGACTATGTTATTTGAACACAAAAAAATATATTTAGCTTGATGCACAATAATATGAATAACTACACTTAATGAAAACATATGGATAGAATGGATAAAATTGTTTTAATACACGAATTATAATTTAAGGCAGGGTGAAAAATGGGGTAAAAAACCGTTGTCTATTTACCAATAGACAACAGTTAGAAACAATTGACTTTTCTACAAAAGACAACAGTTTATAGGTGGTTTCAACAACACCCAATAGACAACGGTTTATAACTGTTGTCTTTTAAAGAAAAGACGACACTTCAAAAACCGTTGTCTGATGAACGTGACTTTTAACAACACTTGGTTTCAACAATGCCTTAATTAGCACAACGGTTAAGAAACCGTTGCCTCGTTTCGCTAGAAAAGACAACCGGTTAATAAACTGTTGTCTATTCGTGACTTTAATAACACCGTTTCAAAATGCCTTATAGACAAACGGATATAAAAAACCGTTTCTTGTGTAGAAAGACAAACCGGAATTAATAAAACCAATTTCATATATAGCACAGTAAACATTTTAACAACACACATGGTTATCACACAAACGCAATTAAATATGTAACAACGGATATAAAAAAAAACTGTTAGATCGGGATAGAGATAAGAAAGACAACGAATATAACCTAAATGACAATAATTGCCAGCTAGAACATAATTAAAAAATAAAACACACAACAACACAAGGATTAATCAAACAACAGCTTTAATAGAACAACGGGTTAAAAAAAAACCGGTTAGTCGAATTAGGTAGAAAAAGACAAACAGGTTAAATTAACCGATTGTCTAATATGCGCGAACTAAATTAACAAACAAAAAGCCCTCGGGGTTTAAAATATTTCAACAGCAAATAATAAAAAGAGCATACGGTTAAAACACAGTATAGACGTAAAGTAGAACAAAGACAACGGTAAAAATAACCGTTATGTCTAAAAAAAATAGCAGCACTTTTAAAAACAAACACCGGAAAAATATCAACACGTAAATAGACAACGGTTAAAAAACCGTGTCGTTAGTATATAAACGACAACGGATAATAAAAAGAAAAAACAAGTAATGTACTAATGCGCAGGACCTACAAACAAACACGCTCATAAACAAGAAAAAATACCACCATAAAACTGACAACGGTAATAAAACACGAAATTGACATAAAATGTGCATTGTTCTGTAGTAGACAAAATATAAAATAAATATAAGAATAATATAGTGATGTATAAATTAGAGAATAAATGTATGTGCGAAAAGGAAGAGTAATATTGTGTAAAATCTTCTATTTACAGAATGATAAATACTATATAGTCCAAACAGTTGTCTCCTTCGTGAAAGCAATTTTCAGTTTTTCCCTTTCAATACTTTCTCTTCCCGCTTCTTCTCTCATCTCACGAAATGGTATCAGAGCCTCAGCGGTGGAGCACCTACACCGCTGCGGTCACCGGCGAAGCAAGCCGTGAAGGACAACCAATACCTCCGATAGCTGAATCGGCGGCTCACACAACTCCGATCACACTTCCGCAGACACAGAGAAACCAGACCATGGAGGATCTGGAAAATCCTTTTCACTTCAACTCCAACGATAATCCTAACCTAATCCTTGTGAGTCCTCTTCTCGCAGGCAGCTCTAACTATAGCTCTTGGTGGCATATCCATGAGGATTGCCCTAGAGGTAAGAACAAATGGTGTATCATGGATGGCAGCGTTCCGGCACCAAACAGAGATAGCAACCAATATCCGGTGTGGAGAATATGTAATTTGATGGTGTGCTCATGGATTTTTAAGTCCGTACACTCATCCATAGCACAGAGTGTTATGCATCTAGACAAGGCACGAGATGTATGGGATGACTTGAGAAGAAGATTCGCACAGTGCGATGCTCAAAGGATCTCTGCTCTCCAAAACGAGATCTACAACTTCAAGCAAAATTCTCTGTCAGTGAGTGAATACTACACAAGATGTCAAACGATGTGGGAGGAAATGAACGCCCTAAGGCCGCTTCTAATCTGTAAATGTGATCCCCGGTGTGCTTGCGATCTCATAAGCCAAATCAGAAAGGATCGTGACGTCGACCAAGTTATTCGTTTCCTGCAAGGTCTAAACAGTGAATATGGAAGTCTGAAATCCAATATTCTAGTCCTCGATCCCCTGCCGGAAGTGTATAAGATCTATGTTATGGCTGAAAAATTGGAGAGACAATCAATGCGGCAAGTTTGAGCATGAACAATGTGGAGATCAACCATGTGAATGCCGTTCATAACCTTCAGAATCAAACTCCTATAGATGACCTAGTTGCTGCTGTTAATACTTATTCTGCTAGGAAGTTTGCAGGCAATGGGAGTAACAAACCCAAGTGTACCTTCTGCAATATGACCGGTCACATCATTGATAAGTGCTATAAAAAGCATGGCTACCCTCCGGATGGGTGCCAGGCTACAAATCGAGAGCAAAGGAACAGCAGAGTCAGCTTCTGTTTTGTGGATTGTGTCTCTGGTTTTGGAGTCACAACCGATCAGTTCAAAGGCTAATGACAGCTCTGCAAGGCCAGATGGCACAAGCTTCTAACTCCAATACTGCAGCTCCATGTCCTTGACCAAAGTTTAATGAAAACCATGAAGGCAAGCATCTATCTCATCACATTGAACTCTCTCATTTATAATGCAGCTCCACTTGGATAACTTGACTCTGGATGATTACGTATAAAATTATACGCAACGGAAGAAACTTTCGAGGCAGCTTCTGCTCCATCCGTATTCGAGTAACGGTAACTCCAAATTTTAAGATGTTTGTGAACTTCAAATTAAAAGACAATATACAATATAACCTTTTCTCTGCTCTCTTCATCTTCATATGCAATAACCTATTTATACTAATTTACTAATACCTATAATAATTAACATACCCAAAATATACTAAACTATACAAGGTAATGATATATTCTAATATAACTAATTTCCTTATACTCAATTATCCTCTAATTAATATGATTCATTCTTGTAGATCCACTAATTAAACCCACAATTATTTCTTTCCTTTGATGGTATCACTCTCACACCCTTTTCAAAAAATACCTTTGTCCTCAAGGTGTAGAGAGTGATAGAATAAACACATCTTTGTTGAAGCGGTCCATGTAACTTTGGATGGCGGCTAGTTGGCAGAACATATGGAGTGAAAATGGTTCTCGAGCTTGATCGCGACACATAAATGGCCTCCCTTTTGACTTGCACCGTCTAAAAATATCTTCTGCTCCCCAATGTTGGAGGTTCAAAATCTGCGGTAGAACTCACCAAGTCTCATCTCAAGATATCCTCAAGAGACTCTAAATTGTTGAAAAGTTGAATGTTGCTTTCATCATGATGGTTGGGAGAGGAACTATTGTAATTGATGATTCCTTCGACCTGGGTTACTTGGTTCTTCTTGAAAAGTTGAATTGATAATTCAGAAGTATCCAAGTGCATCTTGGTCCGATTTGTAATTCTCCACAACAGCCAATCAACAACTCTAAATCAGGAATATTTAATGTCTAAAACACAACTACTCATTGTAGATATTTTGGGCCATGGAAGAGCTTGATTGGCCATGAATGCATCCAAGATAGAATCAAACCATACAAGCTTGGAAGGTGTGACCATCATCCTTTAAAATAATGAATATATTGCACGGGTCTTTTCGTAAAAAGATCTCATACAATACAAAATCATCGATGTGTACCATACTTGGTATAACAACCAGAAACAATAGACTGATAAGTAATATTTTTTCCATAATAATAAATAAAAAAAACTATTTATATATTATAACTATAATTATGGGGTATATATTATATATATATATATACTATTATATAAATATATATATATATATATATATATATTCCTTTTTGTCGCTGTTTCTTTTTTATCTTTTCTCAAATCCTCTCTTTTTTTTTTTTTTTTTTTTTTTAGTTTTATAACCAGATTTTTGTTAATCCTTTGTTTGTTTTTTATTTGGTTTGTGATCTAGCTTGTGATAGGGTTGTTCTGACTTAAATATGATATCAAAATGAAAAGTAAGGGAACACTCTCCTACTTGGAGATTATAATGGTGTTTGAATCATATTGTCGTATTTAGCTCCATAGTGTTATTGTTTCTTACTTGATGGAAAATTTTTATTATACGACAAGTATTTTCGGAGATGAAACTTTTGTCGAGCAGGCTCTCAATTTGGCTCCAATATATCAGTTATTCGATGATCCCGGCAAGTAACTCGACAATTTGGTTCACGACTCTGTTGCGATGTCGAGATAATCTGATGGTAGCGATAGTGTAATGGTGCATCAGAATGAAGAATATTACTAAAGATTGTATGAGAATTATGTGAAGTTATATTATTTAGGTATTCTTTTCTTACATTTGTCGCATTCTTTGCAATCGAATACCTAGCATGGTTAGCTAATTTTAGGTACTTTTATGTTCGAGGCTAACTAAGGGTCTCTAGGTGTATTTAGTTATATTTGTAAATTCACTACCTAAAGAGATCTAGTCGTAATCTATAACATGGTGAGGGTGTAAGTGTGGATGATTAGTTGTGTTTGGTTTTGGGATGTTGTTATGATATTCATATCGTCAATCCCTTATATAGCTTATTATTATAATTTTATAAGTGTATAATAATTAGTCATCTTCTCTTCCATATACATCATAGAGATGGGTATGAGAGATTGTGGATGTTGATTGCTGTCTTTAAATTATGTTCAATGATTACGTATGTTAGTTCTCTGATGATAATATTTAATTATTCTTCCTATTAAAACTCATATATTAGTTAGTTTATCTGATTAAATTACATATTATACAAGGATCGTAGTATCACTGACTACCACCAGCGAATATTCAAAACAACCATTGTCCTCAAGTGTAGTAAAGGAAGTGACATATCCATGCCTTGAATACCTGGTTGATTGATTTGCTAAACATGGACATCATAAACAACATGTTCACTGGATTGTCTTGTAATAGTCCTTGTTGGTGGCATGATTTGGGGCCAATTTGGGTATCATTTCTACTGCAGCATGGATGAAATTTTCCTCCCAAAGGCAATATAAATGATGTGAAAATTGATTCTTGAAATAATTTGGGAGACTTAATATGCACAATTGTAGGTGCTACTTTATCATTGATTGGTGCTTCAATTTGGGGTGAATCCATGCGAACCATGTTGTGTTCCCCCATAGTATTTGGTGCAGGATTACCTCCTCCACCCGTAAAATTTTGAATTTCTTCTTGATTAGAATAGTCCTCATCAACAATTGCACAAGAACTCATGTCAACGACATTATCACCAATCCCTTTTTCGAATATCACTTCCGCATCAATTTCCACATGAAGAGTGGGAGTTGATGATCTACTTCCCCACAAGTAGCCATGATAAAATTTTGCATCAGGAAATTCTATATTCATAGTGCAATACCCTTCATAAATGTTTTTGTCCATGAAATGCCTTGTTTGGCTACAATTGAATCCACAATAGAATCAAACCATACCAAAGCTTGGAAGGTGTAAATCCCCATCCTTTAAATATGAATAAATTACACGGATCCTTCTGTAGAAAAGATCTCATACAATACAAAATCATCAATCGCATACCAAACTTGATGTACAGAAATCAATAAACACCGGTGTGTAATATTTTCCGTAATAATAATAATAATAATGTTTTTTTTTTTGTTTTTTCCTTTCTGTTGTTTTTGTTTTTACTTTGTTCTTCTTCGTTTTCATTTTTTGGTCAAACGTTTCACTTTTTTTTTTGATTTCTGAGAAATGCAGCAAAAAAAAAAACAATAATACTAAAAATAAAACAAAATGAAGCCAAAATGAAATAAAAATAAAAAATAAAAATAAAAATAAAGGATAGGGGATACTCTCAGTCTCTCACCAATGGAATCAATGAAAGCACCAATGTTACTTACTGAAAATTAGTACGCAACAGAAGAAACCTTTCGAGCAAGCTTCTGGCTCCAATCCGTATTCGAGTTACGGTAACTCCAAAAGAAAACAATATAACGGAAGAGAATGAAGAACTCTTCAATATAAAAGACCGGAATAACAAATATATATTCTCTACTTCCTCATCTTCATATACCGACATACCTATTTACTACTAATTTAGCTAATACCTATAATAATTAACATACCAAAACATACTAACTATACAAGGTAATGATATATTCTAATATAACTAATTGTCCTTATACTCAAGTTATCCTCTAATTACATATGATTCATGTCTTGGTAGATCTTCCCAACTAATTAAACAAACCCCAATTATTTCTTTCCTATTGGAGTGCGTATCACTCTCACCCTTCAATGAACACCAATGTTACGTACTGAAAATAAAAACAAAAAGAAAAAAAAAAAAAAAAAAAAAGAAAAAAAAAAAAAAAAAACAAAACCAAAAAAAAAAAAAAAAAAAAAAAAAAAAAAAAAAAAAAAAAAAAATAAAAAAAGAAACAATAAAAGTACGCAACAGAACAGAAACCCTTTCGACAGAAGCCGTTCTGGCTGCCAATCCGTATTCGAGTAATGGGTAAACTCAAAAGACAAAATATAACCAGGAAGAGAATGAACGAACCACTCTTTCAATATAAAAGCTCGGAATAACAATACTATTTTCTCTGCTTCCTCTCTTCATATATAATAACCTATTTATACTAATTTACTAATATATAATAATTAACATACCAAAACTATACGAACTATACAAGTAATGATGTATTCTAATATAACTAATTCTCCTTATACTCCAATTATCCTCTAATTACCATATGGAATTCATATCCTTTTAGATCCTCCACTAATTAAACCACCAATTATTCTTCTCCTTTGATGCGTATCACTGGACGCTACTGACCATATTGCTTGTTCTATTAACCCTTTGAAAATCATTATGTTGTTGAGGGAGAAGAAGTCAGTCTGCCCACTGGAAAGCGCATTGCTGTGAAACAAAGAGGAAGTATCAGAACTTAACAATGACATTTGTCTACTAAAAGATGTTCATGCATATCCCCAGATTTCCAGTTCAAATTAATTTCAGTAAGCAAGCTGTTACAAGATACGGATTATAACTTGTTCTTTTCATCTGAGCACGTGCACGATTCAGAAGCCTTGTGGGACGATGGTTGGTTTGGCTAGGCAGGAAAGAGGGTTGTATGTGATGATGAAGCAGTTTGATCCTAGTTCCGAGAGACTAGCTTTGCAGTGTATAGGATTGAAGTGTGGCATCAACGCCTAGGGCATTTCCCTATGAATAAGCTACACTTACTCAAAGATGTTCCAAAATTGTCTTCAATTAATAAAGCGTGTGATTTTTGTCACCTTGCTAAGCATAAATGATCACATTTTCCTTTGAGTACTTCATCTTCTGCTGCTTGTTTTGACTTAATACACGCTGACATATGGGGTCTTTCCCGGTTTCTCTGAAAGAAGAACGGTATTTTTCTGACCTTAGTTGGATGATCATTCAAGGTACACTTGGCTACGCATGATGAGAAGAAAATCATAAACAAGAGAATTGATAAGGCCAGTTTCATAGCCTTGTGTTCACACAGTTTGGATGCTTAATTGAGGTGATTCGGAGTGACAACGGGCCTGAATTTGACATGAAAGATTTCTTCTTAGATAAAGGAATCATTCATCAAAGATCATGTGTTAATACCCCTCAACAAAACGCAGTAGTTGAGAGAAAACATCAACAAAATTCTCAACGTGGCAAGAACTCTTAGATTCCAAGCCAAGCTACCTTTGGAGTTCTGGAATCATTGTGTGTTTGTATGCAATTTTCTTGAATCAATCGTGTCCCCTCTCAAGTGATCGAGGGGTTCCAGTCCATACTCCAAACTTTATGGCAAAGAACCAGATCTCACCCTCAAGGTTTTTGGGTGTCTTTGTTATGCCTCCACAATATCCAATAAGAGAAATAAGATGGAACTAAGGGGTCGTAAATGCATCTTTATAGGAGTACCCGGCCAATGTTAAAGGTTACATTCTTTATGATTTGCTTGATAAAATCGATTTTTGTGTCTCGTGATGTGGTATTTTATGAGCTGCAGTTTCCTCTACATGAGCATGCTACACAGTCTATTGAGCAGATTAATCCTTCCTTGCCAAACATTCCTGTCTCCATGGCTATGGATTACGATGATCACACCAAAGGGGACATATCCCCACTCAGGAACTTTGAAGAGAACATACTTGATCATGAAGCAAGTAGTAACCACATTGATGATACAAGCAGTAACCATGTTGATGATGTTCATAAGTGAGGATTCTACTAGTCAACCTTCTCATGCTTTTCCATCAAATGAGGTGCAATCAGAAATCCAGCCACAAGATGATGAGGTACACACTGAGGAGGTCAAATGTGCATACTTAATCTTTTGATAATTAACTTCACTAAAGTTCAGACTAACAAGAGCTTACGAACCTTTGTAAGTGTGCATAAGCTTTGATCTCGAGATGAACACTTTGAATTGATGGATAGAACTAACCCGTGGAAGCTATGATTATAATTTGCCTGTATTTTCCCGAAATTAGATAAAGATGAAAAGCTCTCTTCAAAAAAAAAAAAATAAAAATATAAAATAAATAAAAAAAAGATAGAAGTTTTTTTTAGATAAAACGGAGGGGGGACCCCAGTGGGAATGTTAGATTCTCTCACTGCACAGATAGAAGGCACGCACACAGTCTCTCTCGACTATTTCTTCCCTGCC